>JAQIXU010000235.1:0-48087 GCA_034701245.1 Strigamia transsilvanica
TTTATTAGTAATCAGACATACCGGTATTCACATCTGTGAATATTCTGGCCAATACACAGTTACAAGTTAAACATGTTAATAAAATCACTTGCCAAACTTAATGCAAACAGTAATGACCGAAAGGATCAGACGGAGCCACATGCCAACGGGCGGTTAACATGCATACTGTCAACTCTTCAAAGCCCGCAGCATCCCTTACCTTTGTCAGTCCCGTTCATTGGTCTAATGGGTTTTATGGATATGCGGTATATGGGCCTTTCACGCTCCAAATTAATGGAACGCATGCCAGCAATAATATACAGTACATCATTGTGGCCACGGAAATCATAGTTGATTTGGCTCTCAGCACTTCCAACAGTAAGCTGGCGAATACCAAATGATGACAATATTCAGGGTTTAGAGTAACTGTGGATTTATATACATGTATACTTTCGAGTTCACTTAAGACATATACAATTTATTGGTGAACACACATACAGTCCATGCCAAAACTTTGGCCTAGGGTGGAAAAAGTACAAAAAATAAAAAAAAATGCACTTTTCAGAATTTATATTTATATTTATATTTACATTTAATCAAAACAATAGAGACTTAGCGATTTTTCCCCAAACACAAACACAAACACAAACGCAAAGTTAAAAATTTTAGGTAAAAAGAAAAATTGTGTTGAGTATTACGTTTTGAGTTTGCGATTTCAAAAGACTCAAAACTTAAACCCCCCAAAAATGTCGATTTTTGGTCTAAAATGACGATTTTCGGTCAAAAAATGGTTGCCTAAGCTTGCATGTAGGTCGGGTTGGGTCCGACTCGAAAATCCGGGTCGGGTCGGGTCTGGTCGTGTGTGAATGGACTCAAATTCGACCCGAATATAAGCTTGTTGCGTTAGACTGGAAAAAAATGGCGCCCAAAATTCTAACAACACACGTCTATCGCGCATGCCCAAGCTTTGTGTAGCGACCAAAACGCAATACACAAACTCAATTGTTTTGAGTATTTGGTTTAACACAAACCAAACAATTCGACGCAATATTGTCATCACGTGATGAAATCTTGGGTTTGCGTTTGGGTTTGTGTTTGTGTTTCGAGTTTGGGGAAAATCGCTAAGTCTCTATTATTTAATTACTCAATCAATTGTGTGATTGTAAATACCGTTGCAGTTGTATCATGACCACAAAATGACGAGTTGCTTTCCACCATTATTATTACGAATTGTGAACCAAACTTCAATTCGTCATCTGACAAAAAAAGTAAAAAAAATTGCAAATCTTTTATCAAATGGTACTTTTAGTAATTACGGTACGTATAATTTAAAAACAAGGCGGAAGTTAACAATTCTTAAACTGCATTAAATATCCCAAATCTCTAATTGTCCAAAGGCAGACTGAGTCGTGGCAAGTACTCGTCTTCGTTCAACCTTTATAAATATTTTCTCGCACCCTCGTGAAAAATGTGTGTTCAGTTTTTTATATCATAAACCAGATGTTCCCAATCTGTTTAAGATGGTCTATCTGTTAATGGACTACAATATGGTGACGTACCAGTAGGTCAAACACCAAACATCCAAAAAAAATTTAAAATCTCAACAAATTCCAGTCAAAAATCCCAAAATCACAAAATCCAATACCAAAAATCCATAAAAATTAAACATTTTCCCCAAAAATATCACAATTTCCACAAATAAAACCAAAATTTTATTCAAAAAATTAAAAATTTCCCCTGGAAAATTAAAAACTTTAGTGAAATATCAAAATCTCCTTCAAAGATCACAAAATCAAACACCAAAATCCAAAAAATAGTCAAAATCTCCTCAAACAAATCAAATTCTTCCACAAAATATCAAAAATCCAATTCAAAATCCACTTATCGCGTACCGGTACCGGTACGCGTACCACAGGTTGGGAACCTCAGCCATAAACAAAATGAAAATTGCACATCCATTATTTAATGTTTTGAACAAAAAAACCTAGTAATATCAGATGTACTCTAGTGTAATCAATATAATCGACAAGTCTGTACGTTAACTAGTACATTTTTAAACCCAGGTAGCAGAGCTAGCAAATTCAAATTTAACAAGCAACTTATCTAATGCTTACGTTTAAATGATTCAATCACTAGAGTTTGTCCAGTTATTAGATTAGTTTCAAATAAATTGATGTCTGAATGATGAATGGCATGAGCACCATTCATTTCCCACACAACTTTCTTCTTCTGGAATAGAAATAGAAATTTTTTTGGTGAGAAATTCCAAGTGTTTAATCGACTCACATTTGATATAACACTTAATTTCTCCAATTGGTTTTTAAAACTCGAAGCTGCGTACATATCATTATAATTCCATGCTTCAGTGTTTTTTTCCGAGATCAATGTCTGTAATGGTTTCAGGCATTTAAGTGCTTTAACGTCAATGTCAGGCATTTGTTTCCAATAAGGCAATAAATTCGGTGCGTCGAATCCGTAAATGTGAAGCGATGGTAACGACATCATATCAGTTTCGTAAATTTCTATGTTGACAATAATGGGAATAGATAAGAAGTAGACTACTCGATCGTGCATTTGATAGCTAACTATTATCAAGCAAAGGATTTCAATCAAAGCCCAAAAAATCCTAGTAGTGCGTGCTAGTTTCATATTGACCATTCTCCCAAAGCCAGTCCATTCATTTTTTTGTTGAAAGTTTGATGCTGCTAATATGTTCTTTACATATCCTTTCAAATGTAAACGCGACATATATTTTCTGTGCCAGTACATACGGAATATAAGTAAATAGTTAAAGAGTTAAAATACGTGTCCGTATCGGTATTGTAATTTAAGAATCGAAGAAATTCCCTCGTCCTGTTACCTCCACAATAGATGAAGTACAGCAATTAGAATCACTTGTAAACCCTCCTCTACTGAAAACTGATCTGTCGCGCCTATTTTTATTTCTAAGTTATAGTTTCGCACACTATTGATTACGTACTAAAAAATACCCGTAAAGATTTTACAACAGATGTTGAATTCTCATGCTTACTAGGTAATTACTCCTTCTGCTATAATACAGTGAGGCTGATTATACCTTATGTCTGCTTAAATAACCCGTAATTACGGTAATTACCGTTGCGCGTTGTGTTACCTATTGGGGAGTTGGGAATATTAGAGACTTAGTGTTTTTTTCTCCAACTAAAAACACAAACACAAACCCAAATGAGAAGTTAAAAAGTTTACATAAAAAGAAAAATTGTGTTCGGTAGTACGTTTTGAGTTTGCGATTTCAAAAGATATAACCCAAAACTCAAATCCCAAAAATTTGTGAGAAATGGATCTCGGAATTTCTTCTGGAATTAAATTGATTCCAAAATGGCAACAGGTGACCATTAGTACATGCATGTATGAAAAAGTCCAAAGTTATATCTCATCCACATTGCTGTCCATTTTGTTCGTCAACGTGCTCGTACCACTTTGGAAAAAAAGGCACCCAAAATCCAACAATCACACATCTAGCGCGCATGCGCAAGCTTTGTGTTGTAACCAAAGCGCAATACACTCAACCCTCATTATACGACCGCTCTTTATACGGCGTTTCGCCATAACGGCCTTGTGCCATTATGGCTAAATTTTTATTTACGGCCAAATATTTTCGATGTATGGCCAAAAATCGAGAAATTCCATAATGAATCAGGGGGAATTGCCCCTGATTCGTTATACAGCATTTTGCTTTACAGCCAACTTTTCTGGAACCTATCTAGGCCGTAAAGCGAGGGTTGAGTGTACGCAATCACAATTGTTTTGAGCGTTTGGTTTTACACAAACCAAACAATTAAACGCAAACTTGTTATCACGTGATGAAATTTTGTATTTGTGTTTTGATTTGTGTTTGTGATTACAGTTGGGGAAAAAACACTACTAAGTCTCTATTGTGGGAATCAAGTTTCCAAAGCAAAAAATTCAATTTTCAGTATTTGAAACCATTTTTGTAAAATAGAGTAATAGTGTAGCAATTCTCAAACTTTTGGAGCTGCTGAGCCCTCCAGAAGCATCCGAATGTACACGGAGCCCAGCGGTTCCCTAATTATTGTGTTGCCAATCGACAATGGCTTGTATTGAAGTGTTATTTAATATATTTATAAATTCATAAATAAATAGAACGAATTAAATTATTTGTACCTCAACACAACTTTTGTTTTTAAAGTTACGCGGAGCCCTATGAGGTAGCTCGCGGAACCCTAGGGCTCCGCGAAGCACACTTTGAGAACCGCTGCAGAAGTGTATGCCTAAAAGCTGACTTGCACAAGAGCTAACACTGCAAGAGTTCTTCTGCATAATCTTAGCTTGTTAGCCCTTGCGCATGTTAGCTCTTATGCATTCCCCCAAATATCTATAACTTATCGCACATTTCATTTGAATATATTTTTGAACGTCTTGGTGGTTTATTAACTTTGCCTATGGAAATTATATTTTAATTTAATTCATTCATGTGATGAAGTTTTGCTAACTAAGTGCATAAGCCCTGTGTTTGGCGTTTTAGCTTTTTTGTTTTAAATTCCCATAAGCAAAGTTAGCAAATCATCAAAACGTTTAAAAATACATTCAAATAAAATGTTCAATAAGTTATGTAGATGGTGTATACCCCTAGTTTTGTAGTGACCCTTGTTGTAAATCCTTACCGTAATCATATGGAGCATGGCGATCTCAACTCTTCTACTTTAGAACTACAGCAACATCAAAAGTATATTCGACTTTCTCGTATTAAAAACCTCTAAACGAGGCAGCAAGTATGTAATTACAAAGTTGCCTGAAACGTGAAATAAAGAATTTGATTAAGAATTAGGTACAATTTGAGGACATAAATTTTTGAATGACAAAAATGGAAATGTATTTTAGCAATTGAATTGCTGCGTTTGGCCGATTTTTGGGAAGTACACTTTATACAGAGTGAAAGAAACTTTGAAAACACCGGTAAGTCCTACCTCGCGTCCATGCTGACTTCACATTTTTCCTCAGTAGAGGGCGATACGTGATCAGAAAATAAAAATGGACGAGTCTGTATTGCAAATTATGCGCGTGAATTCAGAAATCACTTAGTAATTCTTCAGCTTTTATTTAATTGTTAATTTAACAATCGTTTATGACGATGGAAAAAACGGCGACCAAAGGAAAAATACGGAAAGAGGTTCTCCCTATGAAAACTCAAATGAAAATAAATGACGCGTTTCGGTCACGTAAATTGCCTAAGTCAAGAAAAACAATTAAGACTGAAAAACATTCCAAGAAATGCATTGAAACAAAATTAGTGAAAACAGGTATGACATGATACATATGGGAAACATTACTGACAGATTAATGCTATTTTCATTTCGAAGTCGAGTCACGTGAGAATATACTACTTAATCAATTCGATATGAATTGGAAATATGGACCGGCTATAGGTAAGTATTTTTAATTATGTGCAAGTTTCATTTCAATATTTGTTTCCTAAAAGGAATTACAAGACTGGAGAGGTGGGAAAGAGCCAACACTTTAGGATTAAATCCTCCACAAAACATTAAAGATGCTATTGTCAACAACAAGAACGCAGAGAAAGATATAAATAAATGGTAGTATGCTGTAAAAAAAATTTAAGTAAAATATTAAATCTTTTTTTAATAGTGTTTTGGACTAAAAGCAAAGTGCTGTGAAAATATATTTTTTCAATAGTTATGTTTTATATGATTTCTTTATACAACTTGTTACAATTTCTTCGTGAATAAACAGTTTACTACACAATTCTAATCACTTTTTTTTAATTCGTCCAAAAATTGTTCCTCGAACTTTAATCCTGTCTTTTCCATGGCTTATGGTGCCTCAGTTGTTCATCATACGCCACCGTCCTTAAAAATAAAATAATAAGAATAATTGTTGACTTAATTTATTGTGTAAAAGGTACGCACTTCTAACCTCATCATAATTTCAATACATGACTGTAATTGTGTCCAAGCATAACCAGTAATGTTTTCCAGATTCACAGTCCATCTCGGTGAAAGCATTAAGTACAACCTCGCAGAAGCAATGCATGATGCTGCTATGACTGATGGATCAAAGCGAGTGTAGATGAAATCTAAAATAAATTATTTTTTCATTGCCAATCGCCCCATATTTCACATGGTTGTTTTTACCATGTAATGACAGTTCCATGAAGTAATCAACGTAATATCTCATTTCTTCCTTCAATAAACTGTTCGTATCGCCTGATAATTCTGAATAATTTAAATCTTGACAACAAATTGCTTCTGTCGAAAAGTAATCGATGAAATGCGGAACCGTTGGAACCATAATGCGCCAGTCAAAGAATTTCAAAATTGCTAATTCCATCCTTATAAATTCTTTAATCGTGTAGTTATATTTTGGAATCATTCGATTTAACTGTGAAATTCGCGGTGCGTATGCGTCGTTGTCTTCAAACTTTGCTACAAATGGTAAAAAAACAAAAATAATTGACAAAAATAAAAACATTCATTCATCATACCAGCTATTAACAAACAACTTGCAGCTACGAATACAAGATGGCACTCACGCAAATCGTGACAATCCATGTAATGATCCAATAAATACACCGACAAATAAACTGCTGTCTTCCTCAATTTCAAGTCCCTTCCAACCCTTATCAACCAATCTACAAGTTTCGCTCTCTTGTGTAGTTGTGGTGAATTTCCAATAAGTTTGCAAACTCTAATTTCCCGCTGTCGCAGTATTTGAAAAATGTCAACCACATAGTCCGTCATCCACCAATCAAGTTCAGATAACATTGTCTTGTCTAGTATTAGTAATGAACCATAGTCTTCAAATATCTGCAACAAAAGAACAAATTTTTTAAATAAACTTTCCGAGTCAAGTGTTACTTTAAACACTCGACAAAATACCTCGCACGGGTCTTTTTCAGGTCTGGCCTTTCTTATTCAAAAGCACTCTCATGTGTTCAAGGTGGAAACGACGTCATTGTCCAGTACATTACAACCCCTACCTATATTGGGTTAAAACAACGCTGTAATAATTTAGTTGGCTATGATGTTATTAATATGTAAATACCTCGGTATAGTCCATTCCAGATGAAAAATTGAATCCATTTTTAGAATGATGGATCATGACTGAGTATATAACCTGGAATTTTTCCACTCTTCGAGTAGGAAACAAGAAAAAAATAGAAACACACAGAAACGAGAGAATCAAATAATACGATATCACGAAGCTAAATAACGTGAAGTCAGCATTGTTATTTGTATGTGTGTACCGTGAGTTGGAACTTCCATAAATGGTCACGAGAGGTCGCCCAATTAAGACGATCGGTTTCCTTTTCCTCTTGACATTCGGCATTCGCATTATCGGCTTTTCTTAAGCTAATTAATATAATGTCTTACAAATCACGTAAGTTATTGCATTTAGGTTTGTTATTCGTAGCATACATACTGCTCACTTTTTAAACTATTGCAATGGGAAGCAACCGAAAGGAATGTTAGTTCGCATTGACGTGGGCGTATCTTATACAATTTTACTCGGGTTGCTTTTCGATTAGCAATCATTACAATAATATAATTCAATCAAAACACTTAATTTTGATATATTCAGCCTCCTAAATTCGAAACAAAACATCGAACAATCTCCATACCCAAAATCCGCTCATTTATTTCGAGTTGTAATAAAATAAACCAAAATTCCAAGCAACCAAGTATGAAATTAATTATATAAAAATTAGAGACAAAATTATTGTCTTCCGCTGTTAAACCTTCCATTAGAAATAATTTAAAAAAATTAAAAATTACTAAGAAAAACTCGTTTCGCGAAATCTAAAAAAAAAATTGTATAGGTGTTGAAAATAAATTTAGCTAAAGCAGATGTATAAATAGCAAGTGGAAACTCACATTTGACATACCATACGGTATTTCATTTTGATCCTAATTTATGTTTGAAATTGCAGGAAGCATATTCGCCACTTTACCACGAACTCAGAGAGGAGTCCCAATCGTATTGGGCGGTGATCCCAAAGGGAAAAATTTCCTTTACACGAACGGTAACAGTGTAATCATTCGGGATATTGCGGTATTTTGTCTTGTTATTACGTAGCTATTTAGCTCGATGATTTGATTTTGAATTATTTGTTTTTAGAATCCGGCGATTTCTGAAATCTACACCGAACATTCAACATTAACAACAGTTGCCAAATATTCTCCCAGTGGATTTTACATCGCTTCTGGAGACCAGAGCGGGAAAATTCGCATTTGGGACACGACTCAGAAGGAACATTTGCTCAAAAATGAGTTCCAACCGATCGCAGGCACGATCAAGGATATCGCTTGGTCAGCCGACAGTCAACGAATGGTTGCTGTTGGAGAAGGCCGTGAACGGTATGTAAAAGTGTTTGGGATTGAATTTTTTTTAGAATTTTAATTGTTTTTATTTTAATTTTGTAGGTTCGGACACGTTTTTATGTCCGACACTGGAACGTCGGTTGGTGAAATTTCTGGTCAGAGCAAAGCGATGAATTCCTGCGATTTTCGTTCGTCGCGTCCGTTTAGAATCGTAACGGCTTCCGATGATAACACTGTAGCGTTTTTTGAGGGACCGCCTTTCAAGTTTAAGTGTACAAAACAGGTAAAGATATAAATAAAATAAAAAGATTTTTTACATAAAATTTACATTTTTATTAATTTGTAATTAACGATAGGATCATGCGAGGTTTGTTCAAGCCGTGCGCTTTTCTCCCGATGGCGAGAAGTTTGCAAGTGCAGGATTTGATGGAAAAGTAATTTATAAACAAATACCGGTATTATTGAAAAATGATTTAAAAAGCTCTTTAAAACAAGGTCTTCCTTTACGATGGAAAAGATTCAGAAAAAATTGCGGAACTTGGTAGTCCTGCGCATAAAGGAGGCGTCTATGCTGTAAGTTTATTGTGACCCACAATAATAATAATAATAATAATAATAATAATAATAATAATATAAAAATTTGAGATTGCTTGGAGCGCGGATGGGACTCAATTGCTAACGGCCTCTGGTGACAAATCGTGCAAACTTTGGGACGTAACAACCACGAGTGTTGTATCGTAAGAATACATGCTTTAATCAAATTAAACTTGCGGAATATGAAAGATTAGTTTTTGTTTTAAATTAATTTGTTTGTTTGTTTGTTTATTTCTTGACAAAGGGAATTTACGATGGGCCACGAAATCGATGATCAGCAAGTCAGCTGTTTATGGCAGGGCCAGTACATGCTATCGGTTTCCTTGTCAGGCTTTATCAACTATTTGGATCCTAATAATCCGAAAAAACCTTTAAGAATCATTAAAGTAAGTTTTTTTATTCCATTACTTATTTGACGTTTTCTGCATTGACTAATATAATTTAACCCGATGGAATTTTTAAACGAATTATAATATCCACATTATAAAGCTTTTATTTATTAAAATAAAGTGGGTCAATTATGCAAATTTGAACTTAAAATGTTCGATGTCATTTTAAAAATAGAATAATTTAAAAATATGCAAGTTTTTTAAAAGTGTTGTTCAAACACTGCGCAATACCAAAGTTTATTATAAAAGCTGGAAATAGTTTCGCTTTTTTTGTAGGATTTGTGTCTCGCAATCGTCTGTTCTGTAATTATTGCGTGATACCTGATAATAAGAACTAACGGCTGAATTTGCGTGAACTTTCTTTCCGCTCGTGTAAACAATTTAATTATATATTTGAAGTTTGTATTCTTGGGTCGGTGCAGGGATCATGTGTGGCAAGGAATTTGCATTTCTTCGCTTAATTTAATTATGATGAACAAAGCGATTCAAAGCCCCGCTTGATGTGTTGCATCATAATATTCTCGTGTGAATAGAAATAAATGTTGTTGTTTTTCTGCAGACTAGTTAGCATGTCGTTTGTGTTTCAGGTTGATTAAAATATTAAAATTTTCACTCTGGCATTTGTATTTGTATTTTGCCTTGGCTGCTAAGCCGTGGTCATTAAGCCAATCAAAAGCCAATCTTGTGTTACTATGGTGATTGCTATTTCTGGTTTATAGGTAGGTTTCTTAAATGAAGAGTAGTTCTTTGAAATCAGTTGAAAAATACAAACTTTGTAAAGGTTGTTTTATGTAAGGTGGTTGCAATTTATAAAGTTTCCACAGATTTATTCAAGGAAATGCACAAATCTTTTTTGTGCATCTAGTTTTTGTATCTAGCAGAGGTTAGGCCTTGTTATAGTGAACTTCAAGGGGTGAGAAAGTTTGTTTTTTCAAGTCTGAAATAACTTATTAGACTGTTTGTTTTGGGAGCAATTAAAGATAGCAAATGCTGGTACTGAGACCTACGTTATATCAATAGGAAGACAGTTAATTGATGTAAAATTCATATGGGGTACAGATAATGAGCAAATTAATTAAAACAATCGATATATTTTAGGAAAATTGACATAAGACGATTATTGTTTGGATAACTCAATTTCAGGGTCACAATAAATCGATAACAGCCCTTGTTGCCACTCCTGACAAAAATACAATATACACTGGAAGCCACGACGGTTTCATCACTTATTGGGATGTTGCATCGGGCGATTGCGACCGTGTTTCAGGCAAAGGACATACCAACCAAGTTCAAGACATGGCTATGGATAGTGCTTCATTGTATACCTGTGGAATGGACGATGTAGCAAAGAGTGTTAGCTCTACCACTAAAACATTCACGTAAGTATTTTTATTTCCCAAAAATGATAAACAAATAGTGGTCGAAATTGTTTCATGTTTCTCATCACGCGTGATAATGACCCCTCTAAAAATAATTTCAGGAATGATGAGCTCTCGATGTGAAACCTAATAATCTCTGACCTTGTTTGATGCACATACACCTAATTAATAAACATGTTCTTTTTTTATTATTGTTTTTTTTTTGTGATGAATAGTAGTTTATTATTAGCTCTTGATGCAACGGAAGGGGCCCTCTTGAGAAGGAAATTTCACTGGAAACTCGAGTTCCCACTTTACTTAAACCTAATTAAAATGCTAAATAAATTCTTTTTCCGTCGCGTTGCTTCAGAACTCTCTTTAATTCGGCTTCGACTCCTGTAATTTTAGAAGTGTTGGGTTGAAAGCGACTAGCGTGACTTCTCTTGTTTCTTTCGTTAGAATCTAAATTGACTTTTTTTTTTTATTTTTTATTTTTTTTTTTTTTAGTACATGGGAAGCTAAGATGCAGTCGCAACCTCGTGGAATTCATATTCTTGATGAATCTTTGCTAGTCGTTGCAGGTATTAAAGAGGTACATAAAGAAAAATTTTAGTACACTTATGTGGTTTTAAGAAAAAATTACGATATTAAATATTTTTTCCTTGAAAAACCATCAATTTTTCAATTTTAGCTTTTGGTTACAACAAAGATTTTTTTCTTTAAATGATCATATTTCGTGGCTGTACATAAAACTGTAAAAGAAAACAATTTAATCACAATTTTCGTCTGGAATGGTGACGAACCAATTAAATTCAGGCGTGTTTTGAATTTAATTAAAAATTTCTAACTGTGGTTTAGCATATTAATTAAACATCGGGTATAAAAAAATTCTTTGATGGAAAACCTGGAAACCAAGATGAGAAACTCTTTTAAAATTTGACACTCATTAGCAAAATCGTTAATTCAGTCGAGTATTTTTTTCAGCGGCGGATTAATTAATCATCTTTTTTTATCAATGGTAATTACTTTCAAACGATGAATTATACATTTTTTTGCAGTTAACTGTAATTCAAGACGGCCAGAAAAAGTCTGTTCTACCGGTTGATTATGAAGCCACTTGCGTTGCCATCAATCCGAAGGAGATGGACGTTGCAACAGGCGGTGGGCTGGTCAGTGCATTTCAACACACATGTTTATTATAGTAGCCAGTTGTTGACAAACAATTTATTAAGTGCTGTGAAAAATAAATGAAATCCTTTTACAGGTTACCCAGGTAAATCTTCGAGCTGTTATCAGTAAGCAGCTTGTTGAGTGACTTTTAACAAGGGTTTTTGTTACATATACATACTAACAGTTTTTTCTTCAACTTGTGGTTTTCTAGTGTGCGATAGATATAATACTTAGACGTAAACAGTCGCATGATTAAATATATGCACGTAAAATAATATTTCACAAGCCGGATGTGAAATTAATTACAGCTATTTTAAATATTGTCTGATGTGTTAATTAAAATCACGATTTACGTACGTGCACATATCACAGATGAGCGCAAAAAAATGTTGAGCATATAGTGTCTATGAAAATGTCTGTTTTCTTCGACGTAACACGAAACGCTATTTAGACCAGGAATGATGCATTTTTTAAAGTCTCGCCGTTTTTCTTTTGTCTAAAAGCAACCAATAACGTTTTGTAGAAGCGTTAATAACCTAAAAGATATAAATTGATTTAAAACGTTTTGTCTCGATTGCATGTTTGAGTAGTGAGATCCAAATTAGGGCAAATAACCCGTTAATAACATCCGCTTATTGTTGACACTTCTCTCGTTCTTTCCTTAGGATAACAAGGTGCACATTTACAAGTTAAATGGACACATTCTCAGCCACAAGATCTCGCTCAACCATGTAGGAGGGGTCAACGATGTTAAGTATTCTCCCGATGGACAATATTTAGCCTCATGTGATACCAACAGGAAAGTGATTGTGTATCGTCTTCCAGGATATGAGGTAAGAGTATGAGCAATGCAAATACCAATGTTAACAAAATAAAATTTTTTACTTTGGATGTCGTTTTTGGTGAACTTAGTCTTTTTTGTTGTAGAAAGCGCACAATCAGGAATGGGGATTTCACACAGCACGCGTAAATAGTGTTGCTTGGTCTCCGGATTCAACTATGGTTGCCAGTGGAAGCCTTGATTGCAATGTGATAGTGTGGAGTATGAATAATCCTATTAAGCATATCATAATCAAAAGTAAGTTAAAATGTAGCGTCAGACAGTTTTAAATATTTAAATTTTTTAAATTTTTAAGACGCTCATCCTCAATCACAAATCACGCGTGTTGAATGGCTGGATAATTCTACTGTCGCGTCTGTGGGTCAAGATTGCAATATAAAAATTTGGGAAGTATCTTTCACCAAGTCGTAAAGTAATTAAACGAATGTAATGAGGTTTTCTATTCAATTTAATTTTTTTTTTTGTGTTTTGAAATAATTTTTGTACTTGCTTATTAAGTCATTTAAAAAAATAATAATGATATCATGACAACATTTCTAGACGAAATTTACTAAAATGTCACTCCAATGCTAAAAGTTGTCAAATTATATATTTATTTAATCTTTTGGAAATGGAAATTTGTTTATCGGTAATTTTTCTATGTCAATAATAATATTAAATTGAAATTTTATATGTAATGTAAAAAGACAATTCTTGAAACTTAGTTAAATTACTTTTTATATCAACAGGGAATGTTTATTTATAAGCAAAGTACTATTTTGTAACCTATTATTTTTTGCTGCATTTTCTGTGTACCGTTCTTGCTAGAAACTGCTGTCAAAACATGAAAATCTTGAAATAAAAATTTGTAATCTTTTTATCTATACGGTAATTAAGTCTCTCATTTACACCGCAATATTGATTGCTTTTATTTTTTTACATTTTATTTATTTTTTTTTTTTTAAATTCTTGCATTTAAAACAAATTTAAATTTCTTTTGGGTCAATAATTCTGCATACATTAAACCCAAATATTTTTAAGTTGAAAAATGCTCTCATTTTTAGAAGAACATATAAATAAATCTTGTTGATAATACTTTTTAAAATTCAAACTAAACAACTTCAGATTGCTCAGTAGCGAAGCGCACATAAAGTTTTCTGCGGGAAAAATCTGGGTAGCTTGTAGTAAACTTTGTAGAAAAAAATTACATCATAATTCCGCTTAGCAATAACCCTCAAACTCAAGAGGGTAGACTGAGGTCAAGGTCAACTTGTTCGTTTCCTTTTTGCCAAGAACGAAGGGGTATTGCAAAAAGCCTATTGGATGAAGAAAGAGTCGTTGGTTGCTATGTGGCTATGGGTATGGTGAACGTGACTTATGTACAGAGAGCAAGGGCAAGGACTTTGTAGTTTAGGGCCTAGGTTGACACAGTTAATCCATAATTGATGCTGGTGTTGATTTGAGTGATAATATTTTTTATCGTTATCATTATTATAAAGATTACTAAATTGAATTAAATTTTATGAAAATTTTCGGGGAAAATCTCATTTGTACTATTTTTATTTCGTCGAAATAAAAAAAACAACAATCTTTTAATTACGTAATTAAGAAGAAACAAGAAAAAGCAATTAAAATGTACGTAAAGTTGATTTATGGAATAAATTAATGTCAAAACCGAATTAATTTATTTGATTAATAGACTAGCTTTAAAACTCGTTAATAAACCTTAGTTCAATTAGTTTGTTTATTTCAGTTTATTTATTTGAAGTTTTTGTTGTAAGATAAATTGGAATTTCTCTCACGTTTCACGTGTGAGCTTAAATCCGGAGCATTTTACTAAATTTTATTATTTCTTCTGTTCGCACCACTGGATTTGGAGGCGGAGCTCTTCAGCTAAACACATCATTGACGTCACAGACGCGCGAGTCTTGTTGGCCCACGTGATTGAAGTTACGAGCAGCCAAAAAACGGTGTTGGGGAGCATCTAGCCTCACAAGTCTACAACTGTTCACTGCAACCCGACCTGCAGTGATTTTATGCATAGAAGCAACCTGATTAACTTTAATTTCTGTAAGTATACTCTAAAGTGTTTGCCACTTTACAATTTTATTTATTATTGTTACAACTTAAGGTACGGTAAGCAAAGTTGGCATTGACCTAGAAGTGATAAAAATATATTACATAATTTTTCGAACTTTGATTTTTAGTTTATCTAGATATTTTGATTCTCTGAAATTTACCGTACGAATAGATAGATATTTTGGTTGGTGTTAATTTGCATTTATACTTCTAAAAGTGCTTTTCAAATGAAAATTACTATAAAAAAATTTAAAAAGTTTCGGAAATTTACATAGTTGTCATATCAGTAACAATTTAGCACAGTGATAAAGCACAATTTTTGTAAAAATGGATTATGTCGCAACGAGTTGCGAAATAAACTAGTTCATCAAATTTTGTATAGCACTTCAGACTTAAAAAAAATAACTGATTATTTAGTAAAAAATAAATAAATAAATAAAAACTAGAGCATTTTGTTAAGAAAATGTTGTTAGATGAATGAAATATTGGGATTATGAGGTGGCAAGTGCGATAAACAGGCTGTAGTGGCTGTCTGAATTGAATCTAGGAACCGATCATAACCAGTTCGTTTTTAATAAAAGAAAATTGAGAGTTTTTTCTTTGTTCGGCCTTCGGGTATAGAATTTCCCAGTAGAGTTAATGGCAAATGGTTTTCATGTACGCTAATGGATTTATAAGGCCATTCATAAAAAGTCGTCTATATTACAATATCTTGTAATATATACCTTAAGTGGAAACCAATTTACTATGTCACAAAAGACGCAAAGCAACTCCTGCTTGGCTTGTTTACAATTCACGTTTTATTTGCAGGAAAGCCAACTTTTTTGCCTTTTGAAGATGAATAGCGCTTTCAAATTACTTCTTTTAATCTTTAGTTTGATCGCGCTTAGCAGGACTGCTTCTATTTCAAGCTTAGTGAGTATTTCTTAACATTTAAACATGTTTTACAATTTATTGACGTAAGAACTTTGGATTTTTAGCTAAATCTACACGGCGGACGTTTTTCAAGAAATTTGCGCTCTAATGGTAAGTTTGTTAAATTTATTTTTTTTTTCTTTTAAAGTTGAACTTGGATTTATTTATAGCCATTAACGGCCGTATTAGCCAAGAACCGAATCCGCATTACTTATTTATGAAGATCAAACCGCCTAATCAATTAACTGTGGATTTGCATGACAATCGGGTGCTAGAATGTGAAGCTGGCGGAAGCCCACCTCCAACTATTCATTGGCTTAAAAATGGACGGACAATTGCAACAGTGAATATTTAATATAAAAAATTCAATAAATTTAAGCTTAACTTGTTTAAATTTATTACAGAATGTGCACAATGAAGAAAACGCAATTTCTGAAGTGTACACGCCAATTTTAGGAATTGGATCCACAAAATCCAAACTTTTTTTAGATTGTTTTGGACCTCAAGATGAAGCAGACTATACGTGTGTGGCGGAAACCCCTTATCAAAGAGAGACTGCTAAATGCAGAGTTGTTGTTAAACGTAAATAAAATTAATTTTTTAATTAAAGTAAAGCTCAAATTATTCTTTCTATTTCAGGTGATAATCCAACTCAACTTAATTCGTTGTGCGTTTCGACCAAAAAATCAATAGGTACAAATACGTGTTTTGAAATGAAAATGTTTGAGTTTTGACCTTTACTTCTTTGTGTTGTGGTTGTATTTTTTTATTTATAAAATATTTGTTTTCATGAAAATTCCATAAACAAATGAATATTTTTAGATACTCCTGCGAGAATCACAATGTGGAGTGGTAACATGTTGGAAAATATGGGTAATGATGTCTTACTTTTCTGTCGAACACTTGGAAAACCAGCTCCTGAAATAACTTGGCGAGCAAACGACGAACCTGTCGTTAACAACGCGAAATATCATGTAAAAAAAATATTTTAGTTATCACGTTAAATACTCAAAACTCAATTATTTTATTGCTATTTTTAAAAGATTCAACTAAATGGAGATTTATTGGTTCGGCGTATTGATTGGAATGATATGGGAGAGTATACATGCGAAGCGGAAAATACCGTTGACAAGGACTCGGCAGAAACTTTTCTCTATCCAGTCAAAGTATTGAATTGTAAAATACTTTTAATTTTTTAATTAATTAATTTTTTTGAAAAATTGAATTTCAGAACGAAGATGATGATGATTAGCTTTTTAAACTTGAAATTTCATTTGGTATTTAAACCACGATGGAGTTTATAGTGCATTTTAAACACTCTTCGATCGCCATTGTAAACTATGTCCTCATTTAGAACATCAAAAAAGCCATCTGTTTCATTTTATTTCTGTAAAGTAAATTTGTATATTTATTGACCGTTTATTTATTTTTTTCTTAATGTAATTTGTATATTTGGTTTACATTTAAAATAACAACCATTGTACTGATATTGTATTTTTTCTCAATTAAATTAAACACTTCTTATATGAGCTGAATCGAATTTGATCGTTTTCTTCAAGTAAATCAATTACACGCTGCATCGCTAGATGGCAGCACAACACCCGTATTTGAATTAGCACTTATTGCACGGGATCGGGCCTGAACTCCATGTGCTCGCTTCACTATTAATTTCTTTAAATAATCTCATCATGATTTTTCAAAGAAATTTAGTCCTAACAAGTTTGAACATTACAAGGTAAAACGCGTATTTAAAAATGTTGTAATTTAAAATGTTTGCATTGCTCAAATGTCGCGCAGATACTCAACAAATGCCAAATCAAATGTTACAACAACATACCAAATTGCAAAGAATGGACACATTAAAATACCCAAACGAATTCATAGAAGTCCGACAGCTATTCTAGAAGCTTTAGCCGGTACAGTGTCAAAAGTAAGTCACTCAATGTATATAAAAACAGATTTGAAATTCATTATTTATTTTTTTGCAGGACTATACAGCACCACATTACAAATATGTCGATGATCCATTATTAATTCCAGCTAGCAATATATCGAAGGTAAATAGTTATGATAAAACTATAATTTGCACAGTTTTAGTTTACGTATTATACAAATTATTGAAAATTTTTAGCGATCGTTTGCATTGGCCAAAGAATCTGGACGAAAATCGGCTCGTTGGATTTTTAATCAAAATCCCCAATTATTTGAAATTGTTAACGCTGATCCAAAAATTGAGGTAAATTTCTGAGATTTAAAAACAAACCTATTCCAACTCAAAATTATTTCCGTTGATTTTAAAGGCATTTTTAACCTTACCAACTTTTGATGAAAAAAGTGATGTCACAGAAGAAACTTTAAAAATGTGTATTGAAAAACGATGGGTACAAACGTCTAATACAGTTTATCAGCTTTTACAGCAGAAAAAGCTGCCAGTTAGTGCGGAGTTAAGGCAATCTTTACTAGAATTATTTTGCTTCAATAATTCGCAAGATTCTTTGCACGAAGATGACGTTGAAGAGCGGTGGTTTCAGCAACCACCAAAAGAAAAACGGAAGGCATGGAAGTAATAGAATCGATTTTAAAATTAAATTTTCTACGTTAAAGTGTTTTTTTTTTTTTTAATTCTAAATCTAGCGATGGAGAAATGGCAGACCAATTATTTGACAACATGGAAGTGAAGACGGCTGCTGCATATTGCACAATGATACGCGGCATGGCTAAGGTGAAATATTGTCAGTTCAATTTATGAATATGTTAATAGTTTACTTTTGTTTAGCATCTCGATGTGGACCGTGCATATGGCTTGTATAAAGAAATGAAAGAAAAGCAAATGTTTATAGATGTCACAACATACAATTATCTGATGACTTTATGCAATTATCTGAGAGATTCGCACGAAATGAAGTGGCAGTTATGCGAAGTAAATAATATGCCTTTAATTAAGTACTGTCAATGCTCTATTGACAGAATCTACATTTTTGCCGCAATTTAGATATTGAATTCAATCGGTTTGGTCAATTTAAACATTTATTTTAGTGTTCTTGACCAATTTAGACATTTATTTTAGTCATTTAGATATTGAATTTAGTCGTTTTGGTCAATTTAAACCCACGTTGTAAAGGGTACCATTGAACTAAAAAATCGTGGTAATTTTTATTATTAAAGGAATTTTTGACGAGTATGCATCGGGAAGGTGTCGAACCAAACCTTCAAACGTTCAATTCAGTTTTAGAAGTGTTGGGCAGGATGCCTAAATGGAGAAATTCTAAAAAAGTCTCTTTGGAAGTATTTGGAGAAATGAAGCAACTGGGAATAGGTAGGATTGGTTTTACGATGTAGGATGGTTTATTAAATTGATTTATTTGCAGAGCCGAGTTTGGCATCTTATAATTATTTATTACATACGCATTGCAGAGAGAGTAAGTCGTATTCGTACTGAGGATTTTTTAAGTAATGGGATAATATTTCGTTGTCTCTTTTAGATGGACCGATTAGTACAATTTTGTACGATATTATGAACCAGATAGAGGGCAAAGAATTTACTATTCGTGATCCCAGAGACGGTAAAATGTTGATTATTTAGTATATTCATACATAAACATTAACTTTTTTGGTTTGTTGTAGTTTTATTTTTTCTGACTGCTATGACTGTGGTGAGTCATTTATATTGTACGTTTTCAAAATGTACTTGAATATAGATTTTTTTTTCTCAGTGTCATCATCATCTTATGGACAAAAATGTTGCGTTGAGAATTAATGATTTATTAAATATCAGAAACAATTACTCTCTGCTTGGAACGTCGATGAGAGAATCGTTATATTAGTGAGAAATAAATGTTTTGAAATTATTTTTATTCTGTTTATGTGTTGTTTTTTTTTCAGTCAGCATTTGTTTAAATGTTTGTGCTTTGCCGATACATTGGAAAATTTCTTCGATTTTTATAGAAAACATGTTCCAAATGTATTAGTATTTAATTATATTTAATTACTTTTTGAAAACTATTCACATTTGTATTATTTTATTCAGGTTTACACGCCCGAACCAAGTGTGATGCTTGAAATCATTCAGGCAATATCCATGAATTCTGCTTGGGAATTCATACCCGAGTTATGGACCGACATTATAGCATTTGATCAATTCCATAGAGAAGCCATATTGAATAAAATTTTGAAAGTTATCGGTGAAAATACGGTTGAAGGAGAAGTACAGGGCGATTATAAAATTGACAAGTGAGAGAAACTGAAAAAAAACATCATTGTTTATCTTGTATTTTAGTTGCAACAACAATTTTGTGAAATCGCATGGTATATCAAAGAAAGATTGGATTCTCAAGTTGCTGACAGAATTCGCAATACTATAAAGTATAAAGTGCAAATAATATTTCTTTAAAAAAAATCATTAATTGATCTTTCTATTGACAGCTGGACAGGAGAAATGCTGAGCAATGTAATGCAGACGTGTATGAATGCAAAACAACATGATAAAGCTTGGTAAAACGATTTCAATAAAAATTTATTTTAAAAATTAAATATTTTACGATTTCTAGGGCAGTGCTGCAGCAATGTCAAGATGATGAGGCAAATATAGTGGGACATTTAAAGTAAATCTTAAAGAAAACAAATTTTATGCGACACCTTTAATTTAATCTAAACGTAAATGTTATTTGTTTATAGTCCAAACGTTCTCAGCAATTTCCTCAATGTATGTGTAGAGGTCAACGACTTAAAAAAAGCAATGGTACGTTGATCCGATTTTCAAATTAGCAGCATTTTTTGTTGAGTGTTTTTGTTTGTTAGGCTTGTTTGAGATACATTTCGGATGCTGGGTTATCAAGTAAGAAATATGCAGAAGCTATTTACAAGCTGCCGCTAACTGATAATGAAAAGTATCTAACGTAGATAAATGAAATCAAAGAAAGAGAATTTACAATTTTATCGCGTTTTAGGAGCAAAGTTCGTCATTTAATGAGCGGCCAGGATATCTTGAATTCGCCACAACCAGACGACGTTGTGAAATGATTCACAGAATGTTTAATGTTTGTGATTAAAACGAGTTGAACATGTAATTAGCTTTTTTCCTGTACTTTTTATTTCTTATTGAACCAATTTACATGAAATAAATAATTATTTAACCTTGAATTTATCGTGTTAGTATTTTTCCGTTTGACTGTGAAAAATAGTTTGGGTCATCCCTTACTAGATAAAACCATTACAGATAGCTCAAGGCTATAAATTCCCTATTCTTTGACTATCTGTAGGTCAAAATCCCTGCCAAAGGAAGGTCACGGAATAAATTGCTGAAATTCACTTAAATTGCCAAGTGTTTTTAAACAAAATAAAAAAAAATACAGATGTGCCGTAAACATTTTTATTTATTTTTTAATGAATTTATTGGGTGTTAAAAACAGTTTGATGGACGAGCAGGTAAACATTATGTAAATTAGTCGGCATTCCTCTCTTATCAGACATCCTCCACAACCTGCTGCTTCAAACTTTCCACGACCGTTTCAGCTGACATCACAAATGGACCGGCCCTGCACGTGCTTGGACTTTGAATTTAAATTTGAGAAATCTGTCGGGTTAATTTCCAAAATAATTTAACTCATATCCCCACCAAAGTTTATTCACACCACAACTTGAAAGTAGGCCTAGACTGCTGCCAATCGACCTTATATAGTAATTTGGAAATAATTTCCAAGCCATAACAACTCAACTTCAAGCTATTGGATGGAGAAAAGAAATTAGCCCCGGAGCTTTAAGTTTATTTTGATGCCCAACTGAAACCGCTCGACCACCTGACACTTTCAGATTACGTGGCAACAGCATCACAGACCACTGGTATTTAAATCCATACGCTTTGGAGCTAGCATCTTTAGCGCAAAAATGTGTGCGCTTCCTTCGCTTGTCCGATTAGCACCTAATTGCATCGTTCATTTAACAAAAAATAATATTTCCACGAGTAGTCATAAGCTCTCGTTCGCGACGCGTGCAGAGTTAAAAAATGCACGAAGAGTTATCGTCAAAATGGGAAGTTCAGTCATAACGAGAGAAGATGAATGTGGACTAGCGCTAGGCCGATTGGCGTCGATTGTAGAACAAGTAAGTAAAATTAAATTTTATTTTTTTTAAAAATGTCTTACATAATGTTTTTTAATAACACAGGTGTCGGAGCTGCAGCACGAAGGCCGGGAGTGCCTTATGGTGACCAGCGGGTCAGTGGCATTTGGCAAACAGAAATTAACGCACGAATTTCTTATGTCGATGAGCATGCGTCAAACTTTGTCTCCAAAAGATCCATTTCGGGCCGTAAGTAAAACAATTTTTAAGTGTCACTAAAAGGGTAATATTTGAGTGTTTTCGTGTACCAGGGACGTCCTAGTGTGGAGCCCCGGGCTGCCGCAGCAGTGGGTCAGTCTGGTTTGATGTCCTTGTACGAGGATATGTTTAATCAATACGGACTTCAAATTGCTCAAGTAAAATTGCTCAATTAAAATTTAATTGTTTTAACTATCGAAATCTTTCCTATAAGGTTTTGGTTACCATGTCGGATTTTTATAATGGAGAAGTGAGGAAAAATTTAGTGAGCACAATTTTCGAGCTGCTGCAACTGAATATTGTGCCGATTATTAACACCAACGATGCTGTGACTCCACCTCCGCCAGACAACACCAACCCCCAGCTAGTTGTGCAGCAGAATGAAAGCGAGGCGAGTTGAAATTGAAAATCCAATTCCGGATACGAAAACATAATACTCTATGACGTCACAATAAGTTTTAAATGTTTTAGGTATTGGGTATTCATGACAATGATAGCTTGGCGTCTAGAATTGCAGTGGAAGTTGGAGCCGATGCGTTGATTCTTATGTCTGATGTTGATGGCATTTTTACTGCACCCCCTAATACTGAAGGTGCTCGCCTGCTGCACACGTATTGTCCAAATACCAATGGAATGATTCAATTTGGAAAGAAAAGTAAAGTTGGTACTGGTGGAATGAAATCAAAGGTATTTAATATTGTATTGGTTTTGGTATTTTTGGAATTAAATTAAAATCTATTATTATTAGGTGCAATCGGCACTTTGGGCGCTTGAAAACGGTACGTCCGTTGTTATCTGTAATGGAATGGAACATCGTGCGATAACGAGAATCATTCATGGGCAGAAAATCGGGACATTTTTCACTGCTGATAAAAATGCGGGAATTCCTGTGGATCTCGTGGCTGCGAAAAGTGAGATAAATATAATAGCGCAACAAATAAGCATTGCAGCGAAGCCGAGTTGTAAAAAAGGACAACATTTTTAAAAATTAATCCAAGAAACAATTTCAGCTCGTGAAGGAGGAAGGATTCTGCAGTCTTTAACGGCGGAACAGAGAGCTAGTATGATTCATCATTTAGCCAAGTTGTTGATAAGTCGAAAACGGGAGATTCTTGAAGTTAATGAAAACGATGTGGAAGAAGGCAAACGCCAAGGTGTTATAAAAATGAAGTGAAATATAACCGAAAAAATTGATTTTTCAAATTTTTATTTTAATTATTAGGACTAGAAGAATCGCTCATTTCACGATTAACATTGACGCCGAGTAAATTAGATTCTCTATCGAAAGGATTGATCCAAATCGCCAATTCCTCGTCAAACATTGTTAATCGTGTTTTGCGTCGTACAAAACTGGCCGACGGAATGGAATTGCAGCAAATTACCGTTCCAATCGGAGTTTTACTCGTGATATTCGAATCTCGCCCAGATTGTTTACTTCAAGTGAGTTGAATTTTGATATTTAGAAGTAATAACTAACTGCCAAATTCGTTTTAGGTGGCTGCGTTGGCCATTAGTTCAGCAAACGGTTTACTTTTAAAAGGAGGCAAAGAAGCTTATTACAGCAATAAATATCTACATTCCTTAGTACTCGAAGCCTTGGATGTTTGCAATGCTGCCGATGCTATTTGCTTAGTAATTCAATTAAAAACTGCAATTAATTGCGCGTTAAAACCCGATTTGAACACATTTAGGTGAGCACCCGTGAAGCTGTAAACGATTTGCTGCAATTAGAAGGATACATCGATTTAGTAATTCCTCGAGGGTCGAGCGAACTCGTTCGATCCATCCAGAAGGCTAGCAAAGGGATTCCGGTTTTGGGTCACAGCGAGGGCATCTGTCACGTATTCGTGGACGAATCTGCGAATCAAGAAATGGCATTGCGGATAGGTCAATATTTTAATTGATAATTTATGCTTGATAAATGGTTGAATGTGCCCCCACACTAACATAGTACGTGATTCAAAATGCGATTATCCGGCTGCCTGCAATGCAATGGAGACGCTTTTACTGCACAAGAATCTCCTTAAAACGGAATTTTTTGCTAAATTGTGTGCCATGTTGAAGACTGAACAGGCAAATCTTTCTCTTCCTATGCTACTGGTTCAATAAATTCAAGAGATTATTCGATTACAGGTTGAAATTAATGCTGGACCGCGCCTTACTAAACAACTGACATTTGGGCCTCCAGCTGCCCGCAGTTTGAAAACCGAATACGGCGCTTTGGCATGTTCGGTCGAAGTTGTTGAGGATGTAAATGATGCAATTAAACACATTCACAGATACGGAAGTGCTCATACCGATGTGATCGTCACCGAAAATGGTTAGTAATAGATATTTACACCGTGGTGACTACATAACGAATGAAATTCGTCTTTTCTAGAGGATACGGCGACGCATTTCATGAAATCGGTCGACAGCGCTTGTGTTTTTCACAATTGCAGCTCTAGATTTGCCGATGGTTATCGATTTGGACTAGGTAATGTTCATATTTTATAATTATTATTTCCCAAAATGTTATAAATTATCACCGATAGGAGCTGAAGTTGGAGTTAGCACGACCCGCATCCACGCTAGAGGACCTGTTGGTGTTGAGGGACTACTGACCACGAAATGGCTTTTGAAAGGATCGGGAAATACTGCTGCTGATTTTTCTGATGGAACAGCTAAATTTTTATTCGAACCACTTCCTTTGGATGTGCCAAGTTAATTTTTTTTATTTTAATTGTTCGTATAGTATTATAAAGGAAATTGTGTTTTTAGTAATTGAATTTAGTTATTTGTTATTGCTCGTGCCAAAGTTATTAATGTATACCAATTTGTATTAAATTTGACAATTTGTGGTTTTTAAGCAACGAAATCTAATGGTCTATTGAATCCTCCTTTCCTATTCATGTACTGACGATATTTACGTTTGTGAATAATGTTTACAGAAGATGAGTTGTTGCCCAATACGTGTTTACCCTGAAAAAAAAAGAAAAAAGAATTGATTTAGTGATTAATGTTTCTACTTTTGTGTTATTTTTTTTACCTTCGTGGTATCAAAATTACTAAATCCCATTAACTTCATCATTTCAATTTCGTCTTCACTTTTGCCAACCAAATCAGCTTCTGTAAAAATCAAATAAAACAAACAGATTGAATAAAAAGTATTAAAATTGATAATTAATTAAATGAATTACCATCAATTTGAGGACGAAACTGCAGTTCGCTGGCATCCTTCGCCGAACTTTTCTCCTTTGAACTGAAATGAGTAAAAACTGTAACATAAAAATTGTCAAATAAAAGATTTTTATTTTACTTTGATCGCGATCTAGATTTGGAAACTCTTCTACGCGGAGATCTGCCCCTATTTCTAGGTGACCGAGACCGAGACCTATGCCGATCTGTAAATGTATCTTTATTAATATTTTGAATTCGAATTTTAAAAAAATTAATAATTTATACCTCGATGTCTCCGATCCCTGTCGCCACCAGGCCGACGATCTCGGTCCCGGTCCCGGTCGCGGTCTCGTTCACGGTCGCGATCGCGGTCACGGTCACGATCTCTGAATCTGTCCCGTTCCCTAAACCGATCACGATCTCTATCCCTGTGATCTCTGGTATCTCTTTCCCTTTCTCGAACAACTCTGTCTCTGGATTGACTTCGAGAACGTCTTCGATCTAATAAAAATGAGAAAATACGGCATAAATATTATATTTTAGATATCTTTGTCCACATATATAAATTTACCCCTTCGTGGTGGTGGAGATTTGGACTTGCTTCTACTTAAACCGCCCATTTTTTAACTCAATAAGCGTTTCAATGTTAAGTATGCTGCTTAAACTAACAACAAACATGCGCCATATTTGTTTTCTTTCGTGACATGACCCGCGTCCTAGCGGTGGATTCAAAACACGTTTTAGTTTATTTGCACTTACTAGAGGTCGCCACGAGAACCGTGTGTGTATTTTTTGACTTTTTCACAAACTTCGATGAGTAAGCGTCAATAGAGATGATTTTTCAGTATTTTACTACCATTATATAATTTAGTAAAAAATGTACAAATTTTCGGGGAAAATAAAATTATTCAATTATTTTCTTCTGATACAGTACTTCACAACACTTTTTAAAAACAACTTTTTTAAGAAGTCGCAAAACATTATAACCGTACACGTATTTTATTAAATAAAAAAATAAATAATATTACAAAAATACGACAATTAAGAATTTCTCTTTGTTTTATACAAAACTATATAAAAAAAAGTTTAATTAAAAAAAAATATACCACCAATGAAGCATGAAAACGTAAGCCTCCATCCCTCCCTGTCTGACATACACAATTTGCGAGGTGATGCCACCTGTGCAGGTGTTTTCCAGCCCACGTGGTGCTGGCTGGTCGCTCAAAGTCGCCATTACTATGGGGTGGAGTGGGGGTGATTTAAACACAAGTCTTGCATGAAAAGCCGCTTTAAAATGACCACTCGCCTCACAGAATAAACAACACTCAACTGAATAGACATTCAGCTGACCACCGGAGCAGCGCATCAGTACGAGTCACTTTTACTCGTCTACAGAAGAGATCCGACCTCATGTTGATAAGACTGATACGTTGGTAGGCAGTTCAAGTTTGAGTGTTATTAATCGCAATAGTATCTATGCTTTCTTTGTATTAACAATTGCATTTCCTTGTTCTATTTAGAGCTCTTTGATTTGACGTCATCAATGCGTCTGCTACTCATATCAAATAGTTTTTGATCTTTTTTATTTGAGTTTAGTGCTATTGTTTTAGTTTTTGTTTTTGTTTTTAAAATTTTATTTTATTCTCATTATTTTTTTTTTTCGTTATTAATTTTAAAATTTCTAAAATGTATAACAACGATAGAAAGTTATTGATTTAATCAAGTTTCAATATTTGTTTTTGGTTTAGTTGTTGTCTTTTTTTTAAGGTTTTATCTCGTAAAGTCTTTTTTTTACAACGCTTGTTATTCGTGTTTTTATCAGGAAATTGACCGCCAACGGGCGACTTCACTGCAATGCTTCTGTGGACCTTCGATTCGTTTCTGTTGTTTGTGACCGTTTATAATGGGCAGAATGAACGGGATTGTGGACTCAAGTTTTCAATTCCATATGAAATGCTCATTCATAACGTTCACAAGTAATTGTTACGAAATGACATCATCACCAAAAAATCCAATTTTTCAAGCAATAAGTTGAAGTATTTTATAAAGTAAATGTATTTTTTTGTGTTACGGTAAATCTGTACAATTTTATTTTAAAAATAAAGTCTATATCCTTTTTCACTTTGAATTTAATGTTATGCCACATTTTGTTATTCAAGCTCAACGTAAATTTAATTTAGATGACACAATTTGCCACCTGTAATACGGATAAATAAACACGTCTGAAATAAATTCATTTGAATCAGTACAAATATTCTTTCAACCTTTTCATGCAGCTGTTATTTTTCTAACAATTAAATAATAATCTTGACACTCGATCGAATTCGTTTTTGAAAGAATAATCTGTAGTTTGCGCGATGCATTAAAAATTAAATTAAAATAATTTCCACCATTAATAACCTTCAATCTGAAAACGTTGAGTTTATAACAGGAAATTATTCAATTACTACTTCGTTGCACTTCTAAGTGGAGGGTGAATATAACGATTCATATCATTCGTCTACCCTCACTTTAGTCGCACGTGCGGGTAGTCAAATTGGATGCGGTTGAAACGGCAACCGAGAAAACTGGTTCACAACTCATTTTTATAAAATAAAAAAAAAATCTGCTTTAATTTTTCATTTGCGAATAAACAAAAACACAGGTGTTATAGAGTAAAAGATCAGCACGTTAAGGGAGGAGTGGTGACGTAATTTTATTTTAAAAAATAAATAAAAATAATATTTTTGCTACCATAAAATAATGATAATGATAAATTAGATAAAATACGAGTGTAGTCAATGAGTTGAATCATTTCTGGCACAAAAAAATGATTCGTGCACAAAAGAAATATTTTTATATTTTCCCGTTCGGGTTTTGACAGGTTTAAAAAATTACTGTTAAGAAGAAACAAACAGGAAGTAAAACCCAACTGATTTCATCGGTTTCAAATAAAGCAAGTATTAAAAAAAACTGAAACAATACTACTTGTAAAACAAAAAAATCTATCTGTAATGATAAAATGCAAAGATACTTCTCCACATTGTCCGTTTAAGCATATCAAAAGCGAAGGGGGAATCGCTGCGTGCGGGCAATGAGAGATGGGGAGGAGGAGGAAAACATTGTGGACTGTGGAGAACAATGGAGACCCTGAAATGGCGAATAGGCGAATGGCACGAGGGCGTTTCATCGCCTCCGCACCAGCATCTCTTTGGTTAACAGGTGAACATAGGGGGATTCCTTTAAAACATGTCATGCAAATGCTGAAGTCGCATGAATAAAACGAGTCGGTTCCAAACGCAATGGTGAGTTACAATGCAACATTGGGTTTCATGTAGTCAGCTGGAGGAGTTTTCGTGTGTTTGTCGAGAGTTGGTTGTATAGGCAGACACGTCAGGAGCAGCAGATGGTCGTCCTCATGGCCACAACTCAGGGGTGCTAAGTAGTTATGCCGCAGGTAAGTTTTCATTATTACCTGCACATGACTACTTAATATGCCCGAATTGTATTGCTACAATCGTCAAGTTCGACGTTTGGATTCCATGAAGACAAAAAACTAATTTTAGGTTGCTAAAAAGTAATTTTGGTGAGTGTTAACTGGATAAGTTAGACTTTTGAATGTAAAAATTTTCTTCTTGCTATGTTGTGAAGTATGTAGATTAAATTGAAAATAAAGTTTTACTTCTTTTTGTTTTTTAAAAAATGTATTCATGTTTGTCTGATTATTTCTGTCAGTGAGGGGAAGCGAGAAGGAAAGAAAATTGACTTGTGTAATAAGGCGCGCATTGCATTTGCCACTTGAAGTTTAGATAAAGCTATACGATGCTTAAGTAAAAATAAGATTCTTTCTTTCGTTTATACATTTGAGGTTCTGCAAAAAAATATTATAAGTTAATCTAATTTTTTATTTTATTTAATCGCTTCAAATACCATTTGCGGGGGAGTTTCCCAGGTGTTGACAGCCGAGTTCATTTAGTTGCTGAGGAGGATGTGAAATAAATACGTGAAGTTTCAAATTCGAGTAAATAACAATTTATAAAGTGGAGTTTTGAAAGTTTTGGAAAGCAAGAAACGTGGAAAAGTCTTGTGTTCCCGTGTGTTGTTTAACTTTTTAAATTGTTTTTGTACACGCTTTATAAGTTCTAACTATACTAATTAATAAAGTTACAAATTATTAAAGGTATTTTGCTGAAATAAAATCAATTTTCTGCTGGTTGTGGTAAATTTATCTTTCTTTTTTTATAATTTAAGAAAAAATTATTTACTTAAGCCACTGAAGCGATGGTAAATTTTAATATTTAATGAGCTCATGAACAAATTTTAAGGTGGTGAAGATATTCCACCTTCAACTACAGCATCTGAGTAACTCTAACGAAATCAAATAGATACTTCACTGATTCACTCGGTGGTTGGTTTATTAAACTCATTAATGGAACTGAAAAAAATCCGTGTCATCGAAAATGAGTCATGATATTAACAGTTGAAAATGTCTGCGCTCATCTTCCACTTCCGTGATTTTATTTAATATACGGTGTGTAACATTGCTAATACTTTAAATACGGCAAATACAGTAGACGAAGAGCAAAAAATTTTATTTTCAAGGTTGCGTATAATAAATCGATTTTTACTGTATTTTGTACAGTAAACACCTTACAGTAGTAGTAAAAATAAGATGTTCTAGAAAATATTTTTAATTACCGAACGGTACATTCATCTTAATTCCAAAATCAGGTTAAAACATTTTGTCCCAAAGGGGGCAGTGAACATTTTTGGCTGACAAAAGATCTACTTAATCAAGTTCAATTGATAGTGACAACGATGATTGCTTATTAGTGAGGGCAAGAGGGAGGAGACCGGACATAAGCAGCGAGAAAAGGACATTGCAGCAAGGACATTCCTACTACACTGACGTCCAGATCCAGATGTCCCGACTTAAGTTTTATATTCGCTCCAGTTGACTTCTTGTTTTCAATGCGTGGTTTTCCTGCAATACTCTTAAGGCTTAAAGGTAATAATTGAAACTTTATGGCTTTTTTCTCATTTTTATTGTGCATGCAGGAGTGTGGAAATGAAAAAATGATTGATTATCAGGTCATCCATGTGATTAATTGTGAAATCGACGAAGTTCATCTGAAACTGAGATCATGTTTAGCATCATCCTATCCTTTCCTAAGTACTAGAGCCGCAGGAATCTGAACAGGAGAACTCCTGCAGCCTTGGTACTTAACAAGGGGACGGATTTTCACCAACGACTTCTGAAGACCATTTTATGACTCAAATGAATATATTTTTGTTGTGTGATAAATTTTTTGTTTAGTAGTTATCTTTCTTCCGTGATCGATCGATAAGAACGATAATCTTTTATTTTAAATGTAATTCTTTATTTGGTTTTAAAACAGATGTTTTATCACCACCTAAAATTGGCATTTGCGCAATCAAGTGAAATTGCTATTAGAACAGTTTTACCAGCTGGTAGTTACCATTCGATTTTATTTTTTATTTTTAATTTTTTTTTGGTAAACATAATTTTATTAAAAAAACTAAAAAATATATGTAACAAATAACGAAAACTGGGGAAAATGTAACTGAAGCAGAACTCCCTTTTTATATAATACATAATAAGGAAATTAAGAGAACAAAAGATGCAGTAAATTGTGAAAAGTATCAGTTAACGTCCACTGTTCAAATTCTAAGGGCAGACAGACAGGAAAAGGTTCCTCCCACACTAATATGGGAAGAAGAGGCTTGACAACACTAGTGACCGAACTTTAATAACGCCAATTTAATGTAATCGCAAAAGGGCGATTATGTGATTGAGGCAGCATTAAGAGTACATCCTGCCTTCATTGACATATGAACTCGCATTCATACATTGAAGAAGAAAAAGATCAGGAAACAGCATATAAGCGAGACATTTTTATATAAAACTTAGTTAAAAATTAAAGTGTATTCTAAAAGTTGTGTAGTAAATAGATATAAATTAAAAATATTGATGTATTTATTTACAAAAATAAAATAACGCGAATGTATAATTTGATTTTCATTTATTTCCACACGATACTCTTTTAAATAATCAAATACATATATATAGAAATTTAATATAACTTTTTTTATGAAAGGAGATTGGTCTTCGGAATTGGTCGAATTACCCTCGCTCGCAAATAACGTCGATAACCTAATTGCGCAAGAATTATACACAGTTTAAATTAATAAATTTATTAATTACACTTGATTCCATGAGAACTGGATCTGGATCTAAGCATCGATGAACAGTGCTGCCCAAAATTTCATCCAATAAAACATGAACCAAACTTGAAAAACATAAAATAAAATATAAAAAATATTTATCTAAAAAAACACAAATTTTATTTGCATACTTTTCATCAGAAACAAAACGCCATAAATAAAGTTGAAGATAATGAGTATCCACTTGAATTTGCTGCAAACCATACCGACCAAACGTGCGTAATCGAACGCATTCTAAAAACGTCTGTAAATAAAATTTTAAAATAACAAAAATAATAAAAATTTAAAAAAACATTTTACTTTTAAACTAATTTTAATTATCCCGGTGAGAATCGATACTTTTGAAAATTGCACAGAACTGAAGAATTCAATCCGTTCAGAAAATAATTTTTGGATATTACTAATTAAGCTGTTATCAATTGTGCTGCAATTTGAACGAAAAAGAAAAAAAAATTAATTATAAATCAAGAATAATTAACGTAACATCTGTCAACCTCGGTGTGTATGAACTCCATGTTTGTCTGATGTGTCTTCCTGCACTCAACGATTGAATTCGCCGACTTGAATCGCTGCTGCGCTCCTTTCGAGTTCCTTCTTCGTATAGTTGACCGACTTGTGCATCCATCGCAGTCACATCCTCCACAACCCTTTTCATAACAGCCCGTACTGTGCGTGGTTCAATCGTATTAACCCAATCTCGAGTTTCTACGCTTTTTCTCAGCATTTGCGATATGATTAAGCCTTGCACACGTACATAATGATTGATTAATTTTTGGGCCACATCTTTCGTTTCGGAGCAAACGGTCGACGCTGGTGTCAAACCAGAATGGTTTTCCGTTTCAAAATACTCATCCGTTAACGCCACCTAAAGAAAAACCCATTAAAAATGACATGTACAGTTTAATCAGTTAGTAATTGCGTTTTAACCATAGTATTGATAGTGCTGGACTCGAAATCAACGCACATTCTAGAGAGAATGAGAAGTAACGGTGGTGGAGAGGAAGAACGTTCATGGAGTGAATCGCAAAATTCCTACCAATTAGAAAATTAGAATAAATAACTTGAAGATTGCCCATTTAGGATATTTATTTACCAAAGCGATTTCGTTGACATGTCGAAAAAATCCCAAAACCACAGTTTCTCTGACATGCTCTTTGCAAAATTGTTCGCGAAAATAATGTTTCGTAGAAAACGTTATATCGGACTGAAGAAAAGCCTGTTAAATATCAAATATATTTTTATATAATTTTTATAAATTTTAATTCCCAGTTCAATTACTTGTAAATTTGAAAGAACAGTTCGTAACTGTTCTAATATAACGGCTTCGGCTGAATGAAGCAAATCAGATAAATTTGGTCCACTTCCTTCCCTTTGTGAAGTTGGCTTTCCTGTTATTAAACTCTGGCGAATGTCCGTTAAGCAGTCTGCAAAATGCCTTTTTAACGTCTGTAATGAAGAAAGGCATTTGCTTCTGCCAGCTTTAGATACAATATCAGTTCCGGTTCTAAAACAAATATCGAATACTGTAACAAAAACATTCGCGATCTCAAAATCGTGCATCACCGTGCAAAATCAGTATCAGGTAACAGACTATTCATTGCTTGCAGCCGCCGATGAAACCTGTCCAATGCTCGCACTAAGATGGTCGTATCATCCGTCTCTTTCTGTGAATGATTACACAATAAGTAAAATCATTCGTTTGAATTTGAAAGTTGTTTTAATTCATAATTCGGAATTTTCGTACCTCCAGTTCAATTCTTCGCTCTACAATGTGGAAATAGTGGTTCATAAGAGTCATTACAAAATTGACTAATTTGTTAAGCGCAATTGTATCGAATTGTGAAGTGCTGAAACAAATAATAACGTTTGAAAAATGTTGCTGGTGAAATACATTTGTGTTATTTACCTTTCGTGATCTATATCGTCTTGAATTCTATTGATAAACATATCGTTATAAGATGCAATAACTAAACATATGTTGGTTAGAAAGTTGTTGCAGCCAAAATCGATAAATTCCAATACATCTACAGGTGAATCCATATAGGCTTGAGCAGGTCGTTCTAATTGACTAGGAAGCAAAGGAGTTTCTTCCTGTGCCTGAAGTCGAACTTGTCTTTCCAAAACAGAAAGATCCTCACGAAGTTTTTGGTCAGCACTTAGAAATATTAAAATAAAATTTTCAATTTATTATATTTAAAAAAAAATTTATTTGCATTTTCAAATTTACTGGTCAAGAAATTCTTGGCATAAATCCTCAGCAGGCTCTTGCAATTGAAGAAGTAAATCAAGAGATTCCGTTAACTGGCGTGCAGTTGCCTATTAATGAAATTAATTTATTAAATAAAAATGCACAATTTCTCATTTTAAATAAATTTACTTCCTTCATTCGAAACTGCACACGCAATTTCGCTTTCAATTGCGTGACAATATCATTGCAATCCATTTGAATTCCGTGAAAAGAAGGCATGTGTTGGTACTGAAGTAAAACCTTTTCTGCTTTTAAATAATATCTACAGCGAATAAACAGATTTTTTGTTTAAAAAATGTTAACAAAAACAATCCTCACTTTATTACCTCACAGCTTGGCTGTACGAGCCGTCTTCTATGCACTTATTAAGTCGTGCCGGTAACTCAAATAAAAACTGCAACTTTTTCAGTAACGTATGAACACTAGCCAATTTTGTGATTTGTTGCCTTCGATCCCTTAAAGTGTTGCTAATTTGTCCGCTAAACGTTGTAATGGATTCCATATTTGTAGCCAAACCATCCATTTCATCTTCCATTCGTTTGAAGTCATTTTTCATCTGCAAATAATCGCATTTCAATGAATAACAAACAGTTTTATTTATTTAGCACATGCAAAATAACAACCTTTCTAATGGTATCAGTGGCACTGATGAATTTATTATAATTTTCATATACCAAAGTTTGCATGTCACTATCCAGGGACTGAATTTCTTTATGAATTTCTCTTTCATGGTCCATTAAATCGGTTAAAGAGCGTTCTTTGATCAACTTAGATATATACATATCAGGATTAAAATGAGGACTGTTTATGTGAAGAGGATTCGCAGCTTCATTGTCCCCAGCTGCTAAGCTATAGTAATTTTTCAGCATTGATTTTGCCCGCCTACGTTCTGGTACCGATTCTAAAATAAATTTGTTTGATATAGTCACATAAAAACGAAAAACAAATCTCATATACAGTACCCGGATTCGGATTGGCAGACGCCATTTTTATTCGTATCTTGTAATTCTGATTTTTATCCGACAGATGACACTACTTACTTATAACGAACTTGCAGCCATCTTCCTTATGGGCAGACTGGGCAGAGTTGATTTGGAATAACAATTACACAGAAAAATTATTGATTTGAACCAGACTTTAGGACATTATTTAATATTAACCCGCATTTATGAAACCTGCAGCTAAATTAGAGACAAAGGTAAAGCTGATGTCGGATCATGAGATTGATTAAATTTACAAATCAGGGGGTTGTTTATTTACATGTTAAAAATCGACGAAATGAAAAGCCCATTGAGACCAAACTATTTTCTAATTAAATAAAGAGATTTGAAATTTTAATCCGTATTTTTTTTTCCGTTTTATTTGTAAGCTTAAACCACAAGCTTCAGGAATGAAGGGTGGTAAGTAGGAGAATTAAGCTGCTTAGCTTACAATCTGTAACAGCCACTAAACATGTGTAATTACGCTCGTTTTAATGTCTAATTTTTTGGTTGGGCTTGCGATATTCTGCTGTTATTTTATTCTGTTATTTTTTAAAAAAAAATTTTTAATCAAGTTTTATTATTCAGGTTTGTATTAATTTTTGTTTGTTTTAAATAGTAAGCCGGACTATGGCGGAACAACCATTAAAAAACGGCGCTCGAGTGGAAGTGGTCGGTAAAAACGTCCAAGGAACAGTAGCTTTTATTGGAACAACTCATTTCTCCAATGGCAAATGGGTTGGTGTCGTTTTGGATGAAGCAAAAGGGAAAAATAATGGCAATGTTCAAGGAAAAGCTTATTTCCAATGCAAAGATAACCACGGAATCTTCGTCCGGCAGTCACAAGTGGGTTAAGATTTATCGAAATCAAACGGGTTACAATTTATATTTATTTTGTTAAATTGTAGTTACTATTGTTGGATGACGATGCGAGTGAACTCGGTGCGGCAGGAGAAGGAGCTGCAAGTGGCACACCGAAGGGGGATGGGTTTCAAACACCCCCTGTAGGAACTGACGAGAAAAAATCAAGACTGTCGCGAATTCCTACATCCGAATTGCCTTCGCCACGCGAAGAAGTCGTTCGCACTCCTGGTTCTAAGCGTTCATCTTTTATTGAGGTATGGTATATGAATGAAATAAAAATGACTATTTATTCCTGCACTTTTTATTCCTCTTTCTGTTCACGTTTTGTTGTTTACATTACAAAAACCCTCTTTTTTTCATTTCCTCTGTTTGAACTTGCACCTCCACAGGAAAGAAAAGCAAAGGAATGTCCGGTGAGTGGGGTTTAGTTTAGTGTCATTTGGCGTAGAAATTATTGTATTAGTTGTAAATTTATTTTAATTTTATTGTTTTTGACTGAATTGTTAATTTTTGTTTCACTGTTTCAGACGAATTTTGTTGAAACTATTAGCTACAGCCCAGGAGCTGGGGGTTTGGAAGAAAGAGTGACAAATTTGCAGTATCTTCAGGAAATTGAAGGACTTCGGGCAGAAGTGAAGGACTTGGTGGAGAAATTGGAAACGATTAAAGGAAAGCGTTTGCAGGATAAGGAGAAGTTAAAAGAAGCGGAGAAAATGAAAATTCAATTGCAACAAGTTTGTACTGCTGAGGTTTTTGATCGAAATTCGGTCTTAAATGATTTGATTTTAAAATACTCCAGTTAATGGAATTCAAAACAAAAATAATGGAGTCCCAAAGCGAGCTTCAGCGAGAACTGCAGAAAGCGCGGCAAGATGCTCAAGAAGCTATTGACGAGAAGGAACAGCATGCTGAAGAAATGGCCGATTTGACTGAAGCTGTTGAAATGGCTACGTTGGATAGAGAAATGGCCGAAGAAAAGGTTTTAAACGCGGTTCAATTGACGATGAGAAAACAATAATTAAAGAAAATTATCTTCCAATTTTAGAGTGAAACCCTTCAATCAGAATTAGATCAAACTAAAGAGAAACTTGAAGAATTACAGTTGGATTTTGAGATTTTGAAAAATGAAATATCGGAAAAAGGCAAAGATGGCGCCTCATCGAATTATCACACAAAACAGTTGGAGCAACAAAATGAGAGATTACGTGAAGCTTTAGTTAAGTGAGTGTTTTAGAATAGAGGTTTAAAATGTTTTTTTTTTTTTTGTTTTTTTTTTAAAAACCTTTTATTTTATTTTATTTTTTTAGACTACGAGACTTGTCAGCTCACGACAAGCAAGAACAGCACCGCTTTCAACGGGAATGTGATCAACAAAAGTCTGAAATAACTGAATTAAGCCGAACTAAGGAAAAGCTTAGTGCGCAAATTGAATCGTATGAGAAACAGATCGTAGATTTGCAAGAACAGGTGGATGCAGCTCTTGGAGCTGAGGAGATGGTTGAGCAGTTAACGGAGAGGAATTTAAATTTGGAAGAAAAACTTTCAGAGTTGCAGGACACAGTATCTGATTTGGTGATTAATTAAATGAAAACTTTATTTGTTATTAAACAATGTATTAATCTTTTTCGTTTTAGGAAGCGCTATATGAAATGAACGAAGAATTGCATGAAAATGCTCGTGAAACTGAGTTGGAATTACGAGAAGAAGTTGATTTGGCAAATGCAAGGTCACGAGAGGTATTTTCCCGCACAATAATCAAGTAGACAGATTTAAAAATTTTGTTTCTGTAATGTTGCTGTAGTTGATTCGACAGATGGAAGGTGCACATGAAACCATTGCCGATTTTGAGCAAACGATACAAAAGTTTAGAGTTTTAACCGAATCGTTAAAGGTATTCAAGCTGCTTTAGTCTATTTGAACATCAATCTCCATTGATTAATTACTAATTATTTATGCTAGGAGCACAACAAGGAATTAGCTGATCGACTTCAAACGGCTACGAACACGGCAGTTGCTCCATCGACTGATTTGTTTGATTTTAAAATCAAATTTGAAGAAACTAAAGCACACGCGAAGGCTGTGGATATGGAATTGAGGCGTATTGAAGTGCAGCAGGCTAACCAACACACAAATTTTCTACGATCTTTTATGTCCGATGAATTTCTTGCTAGAGGTGGTGATCATGATTCACTTCTAGTATTACTACTTTTACCTAGAATTGTTTGGAAAGCTGAGATCTTAGTCAATCAAGTCAGGGAAAAGGTTGATTTTCTACTCAATTTCTCATTTTTATTTATGTTTTATTAATTATTGTTGCTTTCGAAAACAGTATCCACTACCTAGTACTATCACCAGTGAAACTGTACTGAAAGATCACGCTGTTGAACAGCATAGTTTCAGCAATCATTTCATATACCTGTTGCTTTGCCTTCAGAATTTATTGTATCAATTCATAAGGTATTATTTCTACGCTTAAAAATAAATTATTTGCTGTATAATTATAATAATATGATTTTTTTTAGTGCTTTAAATTCCTGCAGTGTTGACTTGTTTTTAAAGTTTGGTACTTTGTACCCAGAATTGGCTGTACAGGAAAAAGCAATTGATTTTTATATCGAATTGTTGAAGAAAGACCAGGTAAAATTGATAAGTAAAATTGATACTTCGAGTTTACTTATTCCAAATTTATAGTTGGACGAAAACATTATTTTGGAACCTTTGGAGAAGAGTTTAGCTTTCTTTCAACATTTGTATGGAATTCATCTAAACGATGAGAGAGTTGATTGCACCGTTTTGATGTTGTACCACACAAAATTGGGAATGGTGGCTTGTGATGGAATTTCCCTCGAGTTGCAGCGGCTTCAAATATTATTGATAGAGGGGGAAGAGCCGAGCGAAATGGGATCTTTGTATAAAGAGTTGGAAAATTACAATAATGAGTTGAAGCAAATGACTAAAAAAGTGAGCACGATTGTTTTATAATATAATAAATAATAAAATGGTGATTTTTTTTTTCTTCTGAATAACTTTAGATGAGACGACGACTTCCTCAAGAGGGAAGGCCAAATCCGATTTCATTTGAGAAGGAAGTAAAAGCGCAACTGCTGGAATGTAATTTGCACATCGGGCGTATTTTACAAACGTTGAGAGAGTTTGGTCAAGCTGCTGTTCAGCATGCTCTCGTATCAGGTGAAATATTCTTTGACGAATAATCAGAGGCGGCCTTAGAGGTTCGGAGGCCCATGGCAAGGAAATGTTGGACAAATATTTACTAAAATTATGGCGAAATTTATCAAAAATGTGACGAAATTTATCAAAATTGAGACGAAATTTACCAAATTGTGACGAAATTTGCAAAATTTTGTCGAGAAAATGTCTTCCTTTTACGATGTTTTGTTTATGGCATTATTGGCCTTTAGTGACAAATTTAATTTAATTTTTGGTTTTATTTGGTGAGAGCGCCAATAATGCCGCAAACAAAACATCATATCTGATCCAAATTGAGCGCATAAGATAGAATTACAATGTCTTCCTTTTGATTGCAGAAGGAACAAAAGGCTTAACAAATCAAAAGTTGAAGGAGCTTGCGCATCAAGCTTCTGATAAAGTTTACGGAAAAGAAGATAGCGGTCCAACTGATTGTTTAAGGTTGAATATTGATTTATTTCAAGTGGAAATGAAAATTTTCATTAATTTTTAATCTAAATGTTAGACAATCTATGACGATTTTAATTGCAAATATAACCAAGTTGTCATCTAGAGTGCAAGGTGGAGAATTCGATTTTGATGGTACTCCCGAACCAGTGGTAAAACTATTGCGTTTCAAGCTTTGTGTGAAGCAGTTAGGAAGGTTTAAATATTTTCTAGCGTTCCCCACCGGTGCAAGTGAGAGCTGAGACGATCAAATCGGAGCTGAAAGATATTCATAACCTTAAACTACGACTGGAAACTAAGGAAGTGGATTTGGTGGAAGCGAAGAAATTACTTAAGCTGAAGGTTGAATTTACGAAGATGTATTTTCTACTATTCCTGAATTTTTTTTGCGATTGAAATAGAGCGAAGAATTGAGTGAATTGTCAGTGAGGAAAGAATTATTAGAGAAAAAAGTAGAGACTGGTTCGAAAGAAAGTGAAAGCAAAGTTCAAGAGTTGGAAAACAAACTAAAAGAAGTTACTGCGCTGTACAGGAAGAAGGAAAAGTATGACATAAATTAATTGAAACCAAAAAATAAATAATTATTTTTAAATTATTTTTTTTCGTAGGGAGTTTGAAGAAACAATGGATCATTTGCAGGCTGATATAGACGCACTGGAAAATGAGCGCGGCGAATTAAAGGAAAAATTGAAATTGATTTCCAAAAAAGCTCTATTTGAAAATATAACTAAAACCACAGCACTGAGTAAGTTTTCAAAGTCCTAGAAAGTTTTAATTCGAATAATATTTTTTTTTACACATGATTTAGCAGTGGGATCGCCAACAAGTCCGACCGTTCCGAGTTTAATCGGAACAGCGATCAATGCTCGCGATTCACCCATGCTCGTTCAACAAATTGGAAGTTTAAGAGCGGCACTGGACAATGTCATGGACGAAAATAATCGTCTGAAAGCTCGTTTGATTAAAGTAAAACGTCGAACACTGACGACGAAAATTGTTTTAACGCCGGTAATTGTTTTTACAGAATCAACTTGCTTCGTTGCCACCTATAAAAATACCAAGGAAAACAACAGAAGCGAATGAAGATACGAAATTAGATACACAATTGGATGATCTTTGTGCTAAAACAAAAAATTTACTGACCGGTTTGAAAAAACTCAGCGTTTCAGCTACAGTTGTCGATATCAGCAGACGCAAGCCGGGATTAATTCCGACGTTGGATAAGTCATCACCAACTCAACATTTTGTGCAACATTTAAGTCACGTGAATGAATTGCAGAAGAATGCAGAAAAGGTAATTTAATTGTGAACATTTTTCTGGGTTCTTAAAACTCGTTATTTCAGCTACAAGTCGAGGTGACGAATTACCTCGCAACTCAGCACTTGGGTGGGAGTGCCAAGACCGATTTTTCCGATTTTCCAACACCAGAATTTTCCAAAGTAAAATTGCCTCCCATTTACTTTTTATATCAAGCATTTAATTGTGTTTTTGCTTAGGTTTTACAAGAAAACCAGAAATTACTCCAGCCAGTTGGTCGTATTTACATGCCCAGCGATAAAAATGTAGGAAACAAAATCATACCGGTTGTTTTGGATCCGCAGGGATTGAAGCGACTTCACCAACTTTTGAGTTCCCATTAGGAGCATTTTTGATTAATTCCAAAGTATTTTTGAGTATTTTTTTGAAATTCTTTTGCCTCGTTGCTGTGCATGGAAAACAAATAAAAACGCTAAATATTTATTTTCATTGGTCATTGGCAATGCACGTTTATTATTATAAAATTAAAAAAAACAAAACATTCAGATAAAAAATTTATGACAAAATGGAATGAGTAGATGCACGACGAGGAACTTTTGTCGATTTTACTTCTTTTTACCTGTAAAAAAAATTATCACGGCCAAAAAAGTCAAGCAATTAGAAATGAATGTCATTATCCTGATTTTACATTTCAAAAATATTTGAATGCTGCAGCGCAAACAAATTTTTTTTTTTGTGAAAAATGTTCAGAAATATGAAAAATTACGCTTATCTCCTTCTCCACAACGACGGTATGGAACCACTAATTTTCGGCTTTTATTCGGATTTTCCTTTTGAGATCCAGTTTCACCATTTTCCTGCGGAAATTCTGGACAAATGGGTCTCTTGACCATGTCTTCAAGTTGTTTGCTTCTAGCACGCCCTGGTAACTTAACACCCCAAGCCAAAGCAATATGTGTCAATACGTAATTGGTGACATGACGCATGGCATTAGGAAGCCAATGAATCCCATCCTTGGCACGCCTGAAAATTGATAAAAAACTTGTTAAATAAAATCACTTTAAAAAGCTCCACTCTGATTTACCTAATTAGATTCATTTGCATGTAATAATGCAAATCGAGCACATCGTAATCACTCTTCGTCACAGTGTTCCACGCAAATAAATTTGCTTCCATTATTTCAAAACGGATCTGATGTCGAATAAACTCAACCTGCTTAATTAAAAAACCTCCGCTCATGTCCTGAGATATCGGCATAGTTGTGGTCCATATAAATAAACAATTCTCCGGTAGCACTTCCTTCAGTCGTTTCATTAAATTGCAAAGATTTTCCTTGTACGTATTGACACCGTTCGGTCCCCAGCTGAAACAAATTTAACAAATCTAATTAATTAAATGCACGAAATAAAACAAAATAACGTACCGCGTGACATCCCAAACGCAGGAATTCATAACGATAACATCCGGCTGTTTGTGTTCGAAACTTTTAATTATTTTTTCTTCGAAATATTGGTCAAAACACCGCGTAACGAAGAAGAACTCGACATGATGATGATGACGAACACGATATCGACGTTCCTCCTTGTAGTCTCGTGCTTTAGTGAGTTCACTTGAAGAAATCAACTCGTCGTTTGAAAATGACGGTTCCATCTGCAAAAGTTGTGAATAAAAATGTCGAAAGCGTAAACAACAAAAACATGCGAGTGTACCTTCGCTTTCAGAGCAGCTGGCGGTAACATTTCGTTATTATTTAAAAGAAAAACAATGTCCTTGTACATTCCTCTCATGTCTGAAAAAATGTAAATCGGTTAGACAGTTCATAACTAGCTTTTGAAATTTAGTATATTACTTGAATCTCCGATGATGACAACTTTTTTTCTTCTCAGCAAATTTCTAGTGTCTAACTGACTAAATATATCAGACATCGCGCGCTAGTATTCGTCTTCAAAAAAACTAAGCTGCCGCTATTACACACGTTGCGAACTGCGAAGTGATTTGAAAAAGCTCGACACCACAGCTCAACACGTGGTGTTCGGTTCTAACCGCAGACTTAAACCATTATTTAAAACACCCGCTCGACAAGTGTTTTGAATACAATTTGAATTTCATTTATTCACTCTTTATCGGTATTCGAATTTCATTAAATCTACAAACTATCGGCTTTTTGGACCCCGAGCCCACCCATATTTATTTAATAGTGTGGGCTGTGGTTACGCTTTGACACCATATTGTTTACGTTATAGACGTTATAATTTCACAGCTTCTCTTTGACACCATATTGTTTACGTTATAATTTCTTTCGTCAATAAACTTTGAGTCAAAATTATTTGTAAGTTTTTATTGATTATTTTTACGCTACAATCTTATAACTACTTGTGTTTCTAAAAAATTATGTACTCAATCATGCGACATTATATTTTACATGACAAACACTTTCTCGGCATCCTTAATAGTAAATACCTCTTTGGTGCGAGGACAAACAATGCGACCATCATTTTCTATTGCCATTGTGTGAAGTGACTAGAAATTAAAAGATAAATGTTGCTTCAAGTGTACAGTAACTCAAAATAGTAAATCAATTACATTTTCTCCATAAATGTAACCATTAGGAAGCATAAGAGGATGATTATTTTCATTTAATGGCTGTCCTGAAATGTAGCAAACCAGTCTAGACTGCGAACAATGAGCATACGGCAATGTTTTCGCTAATTCATTGAGCGGTGGAGAACAAACGGGACAATCTGTATTGCGATCTTGCACCGTTTTATAGCAGTGACTAACGATACTGTCAAGAAAATTGAATTTTTTTTCCCTTGTAAATTAAAGCAAATTAAAACATTTAGGATACGGTGTTTTCAACGCTGATAATCCGGCTTGCAAAGCAACTGAGAAGACGCATTGTGCGCTTAACTGATATAATTTAAAGTTTTCATGTCGGAATTGCTGGACCAACATTTGCCAGCGAGATTCATCCAGAAGTTCCTAAAATAAAAGAGAATAAACATCTTGGTTTTAGTTATCGAGAATTGCACCTTTATTTACCCTGTAAGGAGAAATATCAGTGCTGTATGGAAAGGCCAATAATCCCATCACATGTTGCACATCTTTCAATTGGCCATCTTCTAAATTAGTGAAATATTTTCTTGCGTGACTGGAATATTATTGAAATTAAAGAGAAAAAATTCGATTAAACGAGAATCAAACCCATACATCACCGCATCCATTCGCCGATCACTCCGAATGAGTTCTATAAATTCCTGCTGTCGTAAATTGAACTCCAATGAGCTCTTTAGAGAAAAATATTTGCATGAAAATTTAAGTGTCTTAAACGAATAAAATAATTATTAAATTAAATTGCTGCACGAAACCGATCAATGTTGTTCTTTTTAATAGAAATACCTTCATTTTTCGTAATTTCGATTTATTATCATGGCACCAAACCAAACATTTTGCAGTTTCTTTATTAGCTAAGGATTCTTCCACATCTTTGGAAACAAGAAACAAATCAATGTTTGTTAAATCCTGTAATAAACAAGCAAAAATTAAAATTGAACCACTTTTTTCTCTATTCACACTACTTTCCTCTATATCAGAATGTTGGGCGAGTTTTATAGCAGTGTTATAATAACCACATCTCAAAAAATATTCCACGAGCATGCGATCAAGCCTCTTCTTTTTCCATAATGTAAACGCATTACTATTGACATTATCGTATTCTTTTAGATGATCAACACGTCGTTTGCAAACTTGCGCTGCTTCTAACTCTTCATTAATACTCTGGGCTGCCTATTCGAGAGAGAAATTGCAATTATTATTGAAATATTTATATATTTTTTGTTTTTATTTACCTTTCGCTTTAGAATGTTTAATTTTTCGACAACACCGCCTAGGAAATGCGTCAAGTCGCCCATCGAATTCGGTGGGCCTTGTAACGTCTTTTCTAAATCAGCAGCTGCTGCTTGAACATGGGACACTTCGCGGTCGAGGTTTTTTTGTGCTGCTCGAAATTTTTTGTTCAGAATTTCGTACGGAACCTGAAATTCTATCACTCATGAAAAATGCAAATTAATATTAATTTGTTTATGTACATACTTTTAAAGTCGGGTGTTCCAATGCTTTAACATCTGCCATAATTCGGAGATTAAACTTTACATATCTGAAATGGTTAATAATATAAACATACTCATTCACCCAACACAACTCGTTGATTCACCATCACACCAAGAAAACTGTGACGATGTCGAGGGAGAAAGACTAGTGATTTACTCACTTAAAGGCCCGATCACTTGTTCGCTCAAATTGATTGCTTCAATTTCCCAGCTCGCAACTGTGATAGGCGTAATAGAAATGTGGAAATAACACGTCACGCTAAAAAATATTCGCAGAAATAATACTAATTAAATACGAAAATGCAGAAATGTGGTAAAAACCGGTAGAAATGATCATCCTTTTCTGTATTGTGGGCTACGGTGAAGCATTCCCCAATCTACGTCCACATGAACGACACTTCTCGTTCAAGTAACGGACCAATTATATGACACGAGATTATGCGAGATTGCACACCATTTGTACTCCATTTGCTTGATCCAGGGGTTTTCAGTTCAAATATTTTCATTCATCATATCCAATTTGCCTCGTATTGGGGCACGAAACCTTTTTCCAAGTGAAGAAGGACACTTTCTAATCGCACGGTATTATCCCGACTAGATCGGGAAGGCTTTGATAAAGAGGCGAAAAGTGGATTCGGCGCCCATCTCATTGGGTCAAGTTTTCAAAGTCGCCAGTGTGTTCTGCTGCTGCTCTTTGTTTGATAAAGCCAACTCTCAACTCGAGCAAGGTAAGTTGACAAGCGCTACGCATACTATTATTCCAAATTAGTTTATTCCGTAAAAAATGCAAACAAATCAAACAGAAAATCGGTGGCTTAGCAGCGGAAAGTAGGCCAAGGCGGCAAAAGGGAAAATTCGTTGCTTTTTGATTTTGTATGTTGCCGGCCAAATTGAGTTGAGGCTACGCAATGGGCCATTTGCCGCTATTGCTGCCGATGTGCGTACGTCAAAGTTGTACGAAAAAGTGTTTGACTCGATCAACATGATGTCCGTTGGAATCACGATGCCATTTATCTGCTGCGTTTAACGACTATTTCATCCACAAGGTAACGTGGAAAAATGACGAAACCCTTTCGAGGTTAGGCGTATGGCTGACTTCACTTGTGCTCAGTTGAGGTGGACATTGCCATTTTTTACCGTTTTCCGTCTGCATTTCTTTTCTTTTTCTTTTATCGTGTTTTAATTTTTTTTATTTTTTTATTTTTTTTTTTCTTCTTATTTTTCTTTTTATTATTTCGGGGGAGTGAGGTCAGTTTGCAGTTCGTTGCTCTTTTCGAGGCGGAATTGGGTGTTAGCTAAATTAAACAGAATCGAAAAGTTTGATAATGAAAATATGCGAATGTTTTTTTCTTTTTTAACATTTTGTCAAGTGTGGAAAATTGGTAGGGAAAATTGTATTTAAATGAAGGAGAAAATTATCCCGATGAATTATACGACTTCGAGATTTAAAATGTTAAGTTGCAGCAGTTGGAATGGTATTTAAGGAAGTTTAAATTTATCTATTAAATAAATTATGCAACATAATAGCCAACAACTAAATAGAATTTTGAAGAAAAACAAGTTTATCCAAAAAATAAGGAAACAAAAAATGAAGCCAAATTTCATACATAATGGTTATGAAACATTTGAAACGTGATTTAGGTTTCTAAAAATTAGTGGCCAAGTTGGAAAGAAAAAGTGTATGTACTTTTCGTGTTAAAATGGGCTTGTGTGGGTGAAATGAAGTAGCAAACTTGTTGAAAGTATTTTTGCAAATAATTTGCAAGTGTTGCAAACGTAGAAGCGTGCTACAGATCGTTTATCAGTGATCTGCTGAGTGAAAGGGTAAACAAGGCAATTTGCACAATTTGCATCATGAGACTATGGCACGTAAAAGCAAAATACTGATAAGAAAATACCCTAGTCCATATACAGTCAGTTGATAGGAATTAAATGTTTTTATCTAAGTAATCGCTCGGGTTTTTAGGAGAAAGGAAATTTGAAAATTTCCTGTTCTTGAAAACGAATCTTTTTTTTCTTTTTTCTCTAGATTTTTTGTCGAATATTTTTTAAATGAAGCGTTATTGTTACTCAAATAGATAAGATATCATTCGACTAAAGTAACTGTAAATATTAATGGTAGTTTGATCTGTAAGATATATTTGGTTTAATCAATTAAAAAGTTAAAAAAAGATAATTTTTTTTTCAAATTTCGTTTTGAGGTATTTTTATTTTTTCGTTTAGAATAGTTTTTGGAATTATTCTACGTGACCTTTTGCACGTTCATGACAAATTGTAATTTTGAAATTGTGGGAAAAGGGAAGAACCTTGATGCATGTGAAAAATGTAATTTAAGAATGCAACAATTTGTTGGGCTTTATTTATTTGTTTGTGTGTATTTATTTAGTCCTTTCTGTTTTTCAATTTCATTCCATTTCGTTTACGAACGCAACAATTTGTCGGCGTTTGTTTATTTGTTTACAAGTACTTAACTTGTTTAGTCCTTTTTCTTTTTCTTTTTTTCTTTTTTTTTCAATTTAATTTGATTTGATTCGATTATTCCGGTTGTGGAAATAATTGAGGTTTGGAAAGTGATTTATTACGTGTTTACCAAAAACATTTAACAAAAAGATACTCTGTGTAAAGCTGAGTCGTATTGATTTGAGTGAATCCTTCGCCGTGTTTTTCCCTTGAAATCCATGCGAATCAAGTTAAGTGGATAAACTTAGCTCCTATACCTTTCCTAAATGGCTGCAAAGTAAATGATTACAATCATTATGCGGAGGGGGAAATGATTTTTTTTATAAAAATAAATTGTTCGAGGTACCTTATTTTTATATTTATTTTAAGAATTAATCAGAAATTTAAATTTATTTTTTTATTTTAAAAAGAAAAAAAAATATTATTAATTTTTTTTTTTTGGAAAAATTCTTTATTTCCAATCATGGCGTGTGCATGTTGAAGTGAATGATGACCACATCATGTGACGCGTTGGTAGGCCAAAGAAAAACCGGTTTTCAATGGGGGTGTTGGGGGATTCATGCATTTGGAAACTAAAGTTATTGCTACTGCAACATTCGAACAAAATAGTACGTAGGTAACAAGTTGTGCACAATTTGATTTGTGGTAATGGTTTTGATGGGAATAAGTTTTATTTAGTTTCTTTTTTTTTTTATTTTCGTCTTTTTATGTATAAAACGATTTTACGATCGAAGAAAGTTTCTTTTCGTTTCTTTTTTTTTTTTTTTGTTAAATAAATAAAGGGTTAGGTAAAATGGATGACCTACTAGCAAACGAATTAAACGGATAAAGTTTTACAAGAGTTGCAAATAGGTCAAGTAGAACCATAATTAAAAGTTGTTTAATTTTTATTTAATGGTGGAAAAATAAAAAATAAAAATTTTGTAGGAGCGAATGTAAAAGGGTTAAGATGCGGGGCGTTTATCAGCGTGTAGTGGTGGTCATTGGCCTAGGAGTCACCCATCTCAGCCGACGGTGGTGGTTGGTTGTTATGATGCGACATGACACTGAATCCGTGGCTGGCTTGGCGCACATTTATTGATAGAATCATAGAATGGGTCTGGAGATGAGAATTTTTCGAATATTTTTTTTTTGGTAGGGGGGGGGGGGGGGTGTTTTGGTTTTGTTTGTAT
>JAQIXU010000236.1:0-47875 GCA_034701245.1 Strigamia transsilvanica
TGGGCCCCTAAAAATCGAAGAGGGGGCCCAATAATATTTTTGCATGGGGGCCCAAAATTTGAAGCTACGCCTCTGGAGATGTGTCCAGCATCTTGTCGTCGTCCCCTGACCATCTTAAAATAACAAAACACTTTGCCTTTGTGTCATTATTGTAAGTTTTCTTTGCAAGTTCATTTCTTCATTATTGTATAAAAAAAGAGTTGGTTGCACAACTACGAGGATGTCCTTATGCCAGTGTCTTCTCCTTTATGCCTGAACCTAAGATTTTAGAGCCCAGTTGGGCTAGTTAGGCCAGTTTGCTTCAACCCCTTCCACCAGAGGTTGTGCCGGTAACTACCTCACCCCTCTCTCGCTCTTCAGCTGAGGATCGGTCTCTCCGCAAGTGACGTCCCGACTTTCGCTATGACGACAATCTACAAAAGGTTGCAATTATTTAATCGCTTTGAATTATTCCAAAGGCAGAAGTACAGATGGTCAGAAATCAGAATTATCTGGCCGTCCCTAAATTATGTAACGCACATTTTTTTATTTTTAGACCCCATCTCCCTTCGTTACATCGTAGTAACTAATAATTCCTGGATCTCCGTAGGAACCCCTTCCCCCGAATTTGTGGTACATTGTATATTTTTTAATGTTTGGATTTCATGAAATGTTATTGAGACGTCCTTCCCCCTTCGTAACAATAAACCCTCATTATTTACATGGTATAACGAGGAATAATTGTTTGTTACCATGGGCATGCCATGGAAGTTTCCATCAAAAACTGTGTGCAGCGCCATCTGGTGACGGAATTAGTCACTAGAACCATTGCTAGCGTTAGAGTTGAGCGATCGTTCTATCCAAGGACCATGGTACTGTGATCGGTTTGTGTATGTTCTAACACCCGACCCATTTCATCACCAAAATGGTCAGAATCGGGCAAACTCGTGTTTATAATTCATAATAATAAAATTAAAACAGTTAATTTAATAGTTAGGCCTAATTAGATAAACAGTGGACTAATGTTGTTTTTACTAGCGGTTTGTTTGACTGGTCTGACGTGACGGTTTGCGTAATCTGATCATTCGTCGTCACCTAATGCGACAGCCATTTGTAAACATGTGGTCGTGAGTAGCAACGGAAAATCCGATGACGTCACGGGTTCATTACCCGAACTTCGCAGTCAATGTCGCAGTATTGATTTTCCACCCGGTGTCTATGAACCCACGAGCTTTCCAAACCCAACGAAATCAAACGTCCGATTCCACCGAACCAAACGAAACCCAAAAAACAACAAAAACCACCAAAAAATCGCAACAAAAACGAAAAAATCATCACAAAAATCAAAATAAAAATAAAAACGACAAAAAATAAAAATCACAAAAATAATTTATAAAATTTATAATTTATAAATAAAATTTATTTCCTAATTTTAACAAATAAAAAATACATATATTCATAAACAAATAAACTTCTATCGCATTTGACCAGCACGCCGAGCATAAACCCAGCGGATCGATACGTGTGCGCATGCGCAGTAGCGCGCCAAAGAAAACGCGTTAGCCGGCTTCACGAGGAAACCGTCGCCATTGGCAATGAGTGTGCACAGGAGGACGGAACCAAACCACATGGTCCAGTTAAAACACACAAAAGCAGCGACGACTCGAGCCGAAAATTACCAAGTAAGTAAACCGTGTCAACAACCACCGAAAACCCGACCACAAAACCCGCTTGAAATCGCTCTTTCCCACACTCAACTCACTAATTTAACCATTATTAATTAACTATTGAATGAAAAGAAGAAAAAATAATCATTTCCTGTCCCCGGCCATAACTGGAGACCATATCAGCACATCTGTCAGGGCCCCAAATCAAAATACCACCTGCTTTTGTGCCTGCCCATGACCCCCTCTTTCCATATCACTAATTTCCAAGAACAAAAAAATTTTTTTTTTGTTTTTGGTTTTTGTTTTTAGGTTTTAATTAATTAAAAATGGAGGAAATTTGGAAATGGAAGTGATTTTTTGTGGGGAAATTGGAAAATCACTTACCTTCCACACACTTCCAAGAATTCTAAGATTTATTGGTACTGCAGAAAAGCCCAAGTTGGGGGTTGCTTTGTATGACTCACCATCTGCCTACGTATTGCAGCATGCAATTTAATCTAATCTATTGTTAAATAAATAGGTAATCAGGCTGGAAAGTACTGATTAGTGTCAATTTTTGCTTTTATTTCTTGTTTTAATCATTTTTTTTCTTATTTTGAGTGTTTTTTGGGGTTTTAAAAGAGAAAAAGAAAAGAATTTTATCACTTTGTGTGGGTGGTTGCGTGGTTTAATATATGTCGTTGCTATGGTGACATGTCAACCCACCCTTACAATGGGAAGTTGGAGTTGGGGGATAAAACAGACCAAGGAATCAGCTACCCAATTTATTGATCTCCATATAATGTTGGAAAGAAGAAAAAAAAAGAAAAATGATGCCATTGCTCTCTCTGGATTTAATGCAAAATCAACAAATCCTTTGTTGGATTTTCATCCCCAATAATTAATTAATTAACAATAAACTAAATATAAAATTTGACCTTTCTTTTGACCCTTGAGCTGTTCTATTTTGGGCCCAAATTAAGGGATTAAAGCAGTCCAAGCACCCAATTCCAAAAACCACAACTAAATTTCATATCAATCACTAATATTTAATATTATTATAATATTATTTATAATATTTTTTTCTTTGTTTATATTTCTAGATCCCATACAACTCCATCATCTGCTAACTGAACACGTGTTGGGCGCGTGCGTATTTCATTTCCAACGACAGGGGAACATTTAAATGGCGCACCCCCCTAGCGAGACTAATCAAACTGCGTGAGGTACTTCCCAATCCCCACTCAAATTTATTCCATTGTCTCCTAACCAAACAAAACCCAAACAAAGAATCTTAACACAAAATCCCAAAATTAAGTTTAAAAAAACGGAAAAATCTTTTAAAAATCTTTTAAAATCTTTTAAAATCGGCAAATGATTCATTGCAGACTCCACCCGAACGACTCGACACCATCCATGAACTTGATCCGTCAAGCAACCCTACAAAATCAACCTTCAAACAACACAAAGGGCCACTTTCCACCACCGCGCATGCGCACAATGCTCAGCCAACATGTGCACCCTAACCCTCTTTTATCAACGACGACAGATGTTGTCTGCTCCGGCTCCCCCACAAACCCGCTGCCCTCCATCACCTGCCTAGCTGCGCAGAATCTATGACACACCAACACCTGCCACGACAAATCCGTCTTAGACAAGTGACTTGAAGCCAACCGATGGGCTGACCGAAGACCCGAAGACCAGAAGACAATGGACCAACGACCGCTGCAGTACGGCTGCCAGGACCACTGGACCTGGAGCAAGAAGGACAAGTCCCACGAAGTGAGGCTCTATGGCACCAGGCACACAATTGCCCACTTCCATCCCAACTGGAGCACGGGAACTGCCGCCGTTCGCGGGACCAGGGTGCTCAACAACGGATGTTACTACTGGGAAGTGGCAATATCACAGCGAGTATTCGGGACAAGCATGATGTTCGGCATCGGTACCAAGAAGGCCAAGCTCCATGTGGACAGATTTGTGGACCTTTTGGGCATTGATGAGCACAGTTGGGGACTGTCCCACAAAGGACTGCTGTGGCATAAGGGCGAATACCGGTCCTACACTCCGCCGTTTAGGGAGAACGAAGCGACAACTATCGGAATCTACTTCGACGGAGTCAAGGGCAATCTGTCTTATTTCAAAGATGGGGTCAATCTGGGTGTGGCCTTCACAGGCTTGACTCAAGTCAAGGAAGACTTGTATCCGATTGTGTGTTCGACGGCCGCTAAGACTGAGATGACTTTGGGAGTTCTAAGGCGGGCTTACAATAACCTTCAAGACCTTTGCCGCGCGACTATTCTCCATCACATAACCAGCAGGAATGATGTGGACTTTCTCAATCTTCCAAATAGAATCAAACACTATCTGTTGGAAGACTTCCACGGTGTCAAGAGCCATGAGAACAACGTTTCTAGTCGAAAGTCTGGCAATACTTGCCAGTATGTTTAACTTTCAATACTCAAACATGTGCTTCTGATCAATGGAAGATGATGTTTTTCTTCCAAGAGTTTCATGTTTTATTCTCACAAAAATCTGATGGTTTGATTTTACGGTTATTGCAAGTCTTTACCTTTCAACCGATCGTGCCCAGGCAGGGCCGCGCCGTGGGTTTGAGGCGCCTATGTGCAGAGTTGTATTTCAGCGCACGGTTGTATTTCAGTGCCCCCATATTGCATAAAAGAGTACTATTTCTCTAAAATGGCCCCCTCAAAACCAAGCGCCTTAGTGCGGCGCGTAACCTGCACACAGGCTGCTGTACAAGAGTGCCGCGGCACCGGGGCGGAGTACGACATATAACGTGTCACAAGTTACATGTGTCTTGTTTGCCTAAGGTACGATCTAGTTCAGGGGTTTCCAACAGACAGCCCGGGGGCCGCATGCAGCTCGCAAAGCCTTTTCTTGCGGCCAGCGAAGGTTTGTGGAAAAGAACACCGTAGTAAGTAGATTTTTGCCCGGCTGGTGTGCAAATGCGAGGTTCGCTATGTTTTAATAACAGCCGATTATGATGCGGCCCGCCACTAGACTCGTGGATTAAATTGTGGCCCTTGGACACTTTTTAGTTGGAAACTCCTGATTTAGTCTGTAGACGGCTTTGTACATCCACACGGCGCGGCCCTGCGCCCAGTGCCAATCCCAGACATCCACTGAGCCTGCTATAGCGGTTCTGGGATTTTGGGAGTTTACACTACTGTGGTATAAGTATTGGATGTCGGAGGAACCTTTAGCGAACCTGGGGTTAGAATAGACTGTTAAGCATTGGTTTAAAACTGCAGCGGGCTTGGCGAGAAAATGCACCAACACTGTGTAAACTTTTACTGGAAATTGCTGCTTTGTTTTTGAAAAGTTTGTGCTGCAAATTTAAACCAAAGCTAATGTGTGTTTTTAGTCAGAAGATGTAGTGCGAGTTTTGCAGTAGTCCTCCCTTGAAAACTCACTTAAGCAAGTTTTTGTTTTACAAGTTGGAAGCAATCAGCACATTTTATGCATATGGTATTGGTGTCTGCAAAATGGAGATGTCCCAAAGTTGTACTAGTGATACAAACAAATGAATCAAGTATGATACACTTAGTTGAAATAAGCATCAAGTTTTTCTGAATTTAAGCCATTCTTAAGGTCACACAATGATCTAATCTTTGGTGATACAGTCAAGGCATCTGCAGTTCAGGAAAATTTGGAAAATTTAATTATGCAAAGAATCTAAAACATTTTCAGTATACTTGTCACTAGGAATAAATTAGTGACTCAAGGTCACAACTCACAACTATGCTTTGTTGCTGGCTGTAACCTAGGTGCATTCAATTGCTCTTAAATGATTGTTTAAATCAATTTGCACCAACTTTTTAAACTCATTATGTGTGTTTAATGAGTTTTATTGTTATCATGTTTATTCCTGGTTGAAGAATTAACTCAACACAAAGTAATTGAATGTACCTAGTGGTGTTAAAAAAATCATCAATTAGTTAGACGGAGTCCGATACGTCAAACACAAAAACTTTTGGAAAAAATATTATCAAGTGGAAACAAACATTTGTCATTATTTTCCACAATGGAAAGTTCAAATAGTCGAATGAAACAAGCATTCATTAGTTATCCTAAGTGGCTGAATGATTGAAATGTGGGATTCCACATCTGTACCATTGCGCAAACAGGATTTTGTTGTCATTCGCTGATTGGTCTATTGTTGGTCAATTATTGATGTTTTGCCGTTCTCACATGGCAAAAGACAAATTGTAAAAACATTAGAATCCTGTGCTCGGAAACAGGGCCAAGATATGATATCTCAAAGAAGACATTTTGTTGGTTACTGCAATTATTTGCAAAACAAAAAAGGATATATTGCAATCCACTTATTCTTACTGCGCAAGCCCATATGCACTGACGTCAGTTTCCGCACGTTGCGTGTAGTGTGGACACAAGTAAACCCACTTTAGTTACATACTCTTAAGTGGTTTTTTTTTATTGATGAACAGTTTGACGTTTTGGTCTCCAATAGGCCTGCACAATACCGCGGTGACTATCCATATGGTTCAAAAATACATTTTACAATGCATTTCATTATACATTTTATTAAATGTATTTTGACAATGCATTCATATTTGACCAAATAATAATATTGTGGAATGCATTTGATAATTTATTTTAAAATATGTATTATCATTTCCATGCAAAAATGTGATACAAAAGGAATTCTCAAGTACATTGTGAAACTTAATACATTTTTCAATACATTGTAATATATTGCAATATATTTTGAACCATATGGGTACTACTTGCTTGCACTTTCTGCAATATGGAGATATCTCATGTTCAATTCACAATATCAACATCTAGCATTACCACACCAATGAACACAGAAGTTTAAACAACATTATTGCACATTTGCGATTTACAATTTGTTGTTTTGCAAAACCAATGAAGTTCTGCAATGCAGGACTAGTCTGAAGAAAAATGATTTTTTCTGAACAAAACATCAACATTAACAAAACAAACCTGGACCCCATTTTAATGATTTCTAGATCTCCACTGGAAAATACCTAAACAAGAAAAAAGATTTCCTATGCACAGATTGCTTCTGTAGAACCAGGAGAGTTTATCAACTTCTGATAGAATGACTTTGTCACAAAGTTTACTTTGCCTTTATCATACTTTTGTGTTTCAAGATGGCTGATGTCACATTAGAAGAGCTTTGTTATTTTCTGGGATTCATTTCTATGACTACCATACCAGGGCTTGAAGTGTATGGAAAAATCTACATTTTATTGACAAAGTGGTATGTAGTAACTGACTTTAAGCCCTGCACTATGCACAAGTGTTTGTGTGCATTATACCATGTTTTCAACTCTTTGATGCCAATCAGATTACAAAAATGAACTTGATGTTACTAAAAAAAAAGACTAAGAATCAGAAAGAGAGATATTTATTTAACTTCAAGCAAAAATAGAGTAATATATTTGTGTGATTGTAGAGACTATAGGTTTTTATATCTAAAAAAAAGTGTGATTTTCCAACTATTCATAAACTTGCATAAATTTATAAATCAGTAGTGTTTAGTTAGGATAATGGTGCCAATTTGTACATTTGTATGGTCACAAACTTTATCAACACTAATTTATTACACAAGGTTTGAAAATGTGTAAAATTGGTGCTAATATGGAAAAACTTATGCTCAAAGGTTAAATGTTCTAAGTCACAGATTCATGGTTATTTTATTTCATTTTAGTCATTATTTATTTATTATATGTATATAAAAAGCAGTATTCAGTTGTATTGGCCTGAAATGTGCAATTATCATATTATATAAGTCTTACAAGTATTGATAATAATTTGCAATGCAACATTTAATTTATTATGTTTAATCCTAGATGTTTTTATTATTATTACTATTATTATTATTATTTAAAAATAAAGGTAGATACACAATAAACTATAAGAAAGTATATTTATTTTGAAAGATTGTAAATGGTGAAAAAAAGTCCTGAAATATTGGGTAAAAAACTCTATACTGAACTAAAACACATTCCAAAGCAAAATGATGTTCTGAAGAGAACTAGGCTTCAAATCATATTAACTGCAAAAACTTCTAATAAAATTGTCTCAGATATAAATAAAATCATGTTGTGACATATTTCTAATTAGTATAATAAAAACGTATGAAAAGATTTAACTTGTACATTTTATTTCTCAAAAAGAAAACTATATCCTCAAGTTATTGCAGATTTTGCAAGCTGCGGAGTCAGACGGAATCTAGATTCCCCAGAAGAGTGTAATCGATAAACAAACATGGCAGGTCGCGGCGGGCATGGACACAGCTGTGTCGGGGATTGCGACCATGACGATACGCCTGAATTAGGAATACATTATTCTCTATACACAAAAATTGATCTAGATCATGTTGTTTGTCTGAACGAAACCGAAGAAGGCAGTGGGAAATTTGTATTCAAACCGTGGGAAGAAAGACTCAATTTTGCAAAGGTAAGAAAATCGAGTTTTCTTTCCACTGAAAAAATCGAAGAAAAATAATTGAATTCGATTTTCTATTTGCACAGTTCGTTGAAAGCGACGTCGACGAAGAACTACTGATCAACATTCCGTAAGTTGATGCTCTTTAGCGACTCCATTTTGCAGGAAATGACAAAAAAAAATTGAATTTTTTCTTTAGATTTACTGGAAATGTGAAATTGAAAGGAATTATAATCATTGGAGGCGAAGATGGATCACATCCGAATAAAATGAGATTGTAATTGTAATTGTAAACAATTTAAAAACGAGAAAATTACATTTTTTAATGCATAGATTTAAAAACCGAACTGGAATGAGTTTTGATGACGCTAGAGGGCCCGCGGATCAAGAATTCGATCTACAGCCTGACCAAACTGGAACTCTGGAATACGCGACAAAGTCAGTCGATAAGAAAGAAAAAATATTTAATTTTTAATTAAAAAATCTTTAGGGTTGTGACATTTCCGAATATCTCACATCTGTCTATTCATTTTCCATCGAATTTCGGTGCGGAATTAACCAAGCTTTATTACATCGGATTGCGCGGCGAATTTCAAGAGGTAAAATGATAAAAATGAATAAATAAATTGATGTTTTGTTGTTTTTATTTCGTTTTTTCAAGGCGCGAAGACAGCAAGTTACAATAGCGATGTATGAAGCGCGGCCCAATCCCGCCGATCATAAAATCGAATCTATTATTCCCATGTCTCGCCAAGTGCAGTAGTTGAACGGAATCCGACATTTCAGCCTTAAATGAGTTGTGTTTGGTGTTTGTGAGCGAGGAAATGACGTTATTTTGTTACGATGTAAGGAAGAAATGTTGAAATTGTTTATTTTGCAACCATTTATTTGTTAGTGTGGGTGTTTTGAGTGCTCGATTCATCCAAAAATGGCGCCCGGTCGATGGGAAAAAAAAATGATTTTCTCCGTTTTTAATACCAGAAATAAAGGATTTTCACGATTTCTTTCACTTTTCGTCGCTTTAAAAGTGGAATTCATGATTTTAAACTGCTAAAATGTGAATTTTTGCTGTCGAATTCTGAGTGCCATTTTGGAAATGCTAAAATGTGATTTTTTGATACCAAATTGCGAGCGCCATTTTGGAATCGCTAAAATGTGATTTTTTGCTGCCGAAATTACCGGTTGCGGGGGCCATTTTGGAATTTCGTGTTTACACGACTAAAAGCGCAGAAAATGATGAATAAAAGACGTAAAACAAAAAACTAAACTTTAATAATCGTCAAAATTCGCGTCGCGAAACTATATTTTTACAATAAATGTTTACTAAGATGCGTAGAATTCTCTCAATTCGTCATCTCGGGGCTTGAGAATGACTTTATCTCGCAACGAGACGATCCATCCGGGTTCCAGGCCGAAAAACACTTGTCGAGCATCTTTGCGCGTGTCCAGCAATTCTTTCTAGAAATGTTCGAAAAAGAGAGAAATTTATTTGAGTTGAATGAAATTTGGAGAAAGTCCTAACGTTGGGATCGGTGTCTAAATCTTTGAGAACGTAGCCGAATTTTTGCGCGAGTTTGAATCGTTCTTCGGCGACTAGATCGGGATCGGCGAGGTATCCGCGGTTTTTTGGATCTGTGTAGTAATCCACTAGTTCTTGAGGTGGTAATTCGCGTCTGGGAATGGGAAAACCTGAAACGAATCGATAAATCAGTGAAAAGGTTATGGAAAACACAAAAAATGACAATTTTTTTGTAGTTTTTGACGTTTTAGATAAAAAAAAATCGAACTTTTAGATCAAAAATCGACTTTTATAAATCTAAAATGTATCCACGTGGACCAAAATTCGACGTTTCTAAACATATATTTGACAATTTAATCAAAACAGTGATATATTTAACCAAAAATGAACATTTTTAAACAAAAAATCGACGGTTTTAGCCCAAAAATTGACATTGAAGATCAAAAACCGACATTTTATTTTAGACCAGTGTAACGTCCGAATCACGATTATTGGGCAGTAAAAAGTCGAATATTTTACTAAAAACATAATACATTTTTGGGCTTAAAACGACAGGTTTTGAGCTAAAACCATCGTTTTTGGGCTAAAAACGTCATTTTTCAATCCGAAATGTCAATTTTTGGGCTAAAAACGACAGGTTTTGAGTTAAAATCATAAAAACGTCACTTTCCATCCGAAATGTCAATTTTTGAGTTAAAACCATCGTATTTTGGGCTAAATACGACATTTTTTCATCCGAAATATCAATATTTGGGCTAAAATCGACCGGTTTTGAGTTAAAAACCATCCTTTTTGGGCTAAAAACGTCATTTTTCCATCCGAAATGTCAATTTTTGGACTAAAAACGACAGGTTTTGAGTTAAAACCATAAAAACGTCATTTTTTTCATCCGAAATATCAATTTTTGGGCTAAAAAAGACCGGTTTTGAGTTAAAAACCATCGTTTTTGGGCTAAAAGCGTCATTTTTCCGTCCAAAATGTCAATTTTTGGTCTAAAACCATCACTATTTGATCTAAAAACGTCATTTTTCCGTCCAAAATGTCAATTTTTGTGCCAAAACCATCGATTTTTCCCAACGTCGCAACAACGAACTTGTGCCACAGCAACTACCGTCACTGCGGCTTTCCAGAAAAATCACATCCCAACTTTCCCAAAAACGAAACCCAAACCAAACCCCAATTTACCCCTTCTAAAGAAATTCAACGGATCACTGAGCGCTATCAACGACTCAACATCAAAATACGCCGTCGTAATCACTCCTCCATTCCTCTCAACCGCCGCAATCACAGCCTCATTCGCCCGCTGAACCTCGACATTAACCTTCGCCTTGAAATCATCAACACCCTAAAAACAAACAAAAATAAATCAACAAAATAAATAAAAACAAATTTAAAAAATTCATTTCACATCGAGTGTCAAATGGAGCCCAAACTGACGACTCCTCGGCAAAACATGATACAATTTCGTGTTGCAAACACTCGCTAAATCAATCGGTTCGCTCGCGTCGATTCTCTCGGTGTCGATCATCAGTTGAAGTGTCTTGAGCGAAACTGGCGGATATTCGCGTTTCAGACTGCAAATACACACGAAAATCAGCGAAAAAGTCGACAAAAAATCGCCAAATAAAGTAACTGATGTTTTTCGTAGTAAGGCTCGTGCGGCATGCGTAAATAAAACGGATTATTGCCGGTTTCGTAGCCGACTCTCATGTAGTTTTGTCGCGCTTTTGAGCCTTTGTTGCCGCAGCCGTGAGTTTTCTCGCCACGTTGGTTATCTCGATTTGCCTAGAAAAAAAGATGCAAATGTTCATCAAATGGATTGAAAAGCGCATTGCAACTCACGCGTTTGTTTTTGCAGCTTCCTTTTATGTTTGATAGCGTCACACGAGGTAAAACTCGGAGTAAATCCAATGCGCGCTGGATTGTGTTTCCACTCGACGCCATTTTTGCGGTTAAAGCGTGGAGGAGCCGGACGCTCGATAAGCAGACTACGTTCCGTCCGACTGTTTTATTCGTTAAAAATTCTTTGTTTATTTTTGTTTTCATTATTATTATGTTTTAATTCACAGTCAATTAAAACTATTTGTGTTGTTAAAATTAAAAATCTGACATCTAACGGCGATTTTAATAAACCGGGATTAATTATTGGTTTCGGATTGGCTCCGTTTTCGAAACCAAATTGAAAATCAATTGAAAATCAATTGAAAATTGCAAATTATTTCGTTTTTATTCGTTTCTAAGGTTCCACAAGATGATTTTTATACATTTTTATTACATAGCAGACTCGGAGTGACTTGTAAGACGAAATAAAAAAGAAAAAAGAAAGAAAAAAAAAACATAAGGGAGAAAGCAATTTTGATTAAATATTTTGAAAGACGCAACAAAGGAATCTTAATTGAAATTCTTTGAGCGAAATTCCCATCTCGACATCAGTGACCATAATCCAACGCAACTGCTATTGGAGGAACTCAGCGGATGACATAAACCAATAGCCTCGGGCCAAACCAATATTCCTGCGCATGCGTCTTTTTAATTTCCAACAAATCAAAACCCGCTTGCCCCAAATTTTTACATTTGCTCACAATTCGAAAGATAAAAGTGTGGAAATTTCAAATTTGTGATTTACAAGTGAATTGTTGCCAATTACTGACACTAGAGGATTTTTCCATGTGGTAAATGGCCGGTAGTTTGGTTGTTTCGTGTCACAATTACAGGGATTTAGCTGCAAGTGGATGATTAGAGGAGAAAAGAAGTAATGACAGGCTTCAATTCAAACGTGGCACGGATATAGAAATAGAAATTAGCGAGAGGAAGAGAGAAATAAGCTTTAAAATGGCGGAGTACAGTGCTGCGCCTATCCGCTGCGGTGATTGTTGGAACTATTCGCAGTGTTCTAGAATAAAAACATGTTTTATTTTTTCGTTTTTGTTTAAGAATACATTTTTGTTGATTATTTTGTGAAAAGAATGAAGTTTAGGCCACAGGCCGTGTCCAATCGTGACGCAGCAGCACCTCGGCCATGGCCATCTGGCGGCGACTTTTCATCTCATTCACAAAGTCGTTTTGCTTATGTCAGCAGGTAGCAAGTTGCACACAAAAGAAAGTTCACTGCATCGCACGCGTCTGTTCTCACACTACCCGACCCATTCTTCCAATCTGGTCACGATGAAAAGATATGGAAATAAGAAATAAAAATAAAAATAGATCGCGCCGTGACGCCATCTTGGATTCATATCAAAAAACTTTTTAATACATTTTCTTTTTTCTTTTTTCTTTACATTTTCAAAGATGTTTTAGATGTTATTCGACGATAAGTGAAGTTTTCCATCTCGTAACCGAATCCAAAAAAGCGGAGAAATGAAATGTACTTTGGTATTAAAAAGCGCGATTTTAATCTTTCGTTAGAGCGGCGCGTAGTGGCAAGAAATGGAGTTTCGTCGAAATGATCGCCTGCAGTCAACCGTCAACCGCGGAGACACAAGTTTATAATAATAAAAAAAATATTAAAAAATCGAAAAGAAGAAAAAAAAAATTAAAGAAATCGTAAGGTAAACTCGGGTTTTGGGATTGCATAAAACCTTGTCGTAAAATAATCATTGACGGCGACGGAAGCGCCGTTAACGGCAGCTGAAGGAAGTAAAAAGTCGTCATCATCACTCATATCGATAAATGGTCGTTTGGAAATGGATCAGTGCTTTAATCTGAGACTGCGCCGTCTCCCCGTCGCCCGTGCGCCGCTATCTCATCCTCCATACTCCACGTTCGGGTTGAAGGGGTTTAAGTACCTCTCTCTGCGGAGCGGAGATCGTAACCGGTTGTGAATATGGGCACGAGCGTGCGTGCAGACTGCAGACTAATGCGCCGATATCTCTGCTGAACAAGATACGGCGGGCAAACTCTGATTAATATAGATTAAAGAGCTTCAAATATTGCTTTGAGCATTCTATTTTTTTACACGTTAGGTTTAAGTTTGGGCCTTTTAGCTCGTGCTAGCATGTTTATTGTTAACTCGTGGGTTTTGTTGGAGAGTTTTCTTGGTTTCTTGCACTGGTTTATTGTTTTTATTGAAGATTTGGCTCTTTTGGAGGTAAGACGTCCTGTTAGATCGGCTATGCCAGGGTGGTCCAACTTGTCACTAGAAGCGGGCTGCACAAGCGGGTGTGGTATTAACTCACGGGCAGCACACTATACATTGCTGTAATGGTCATGAACATATTTCTACATGTAAACACAAAAAAATTGTTTAGAAATTTAGACTTTGTTAAATTTCTGTAGTTTTCGTCGAATTTTTAATGTTTTTCAAAGATTTTTCATATTTTCCGTCGATTTTTTTCGAACTGGCGCAGGCCACCAGAAAGGCTTCCCGGGCCGCATGCGATCCGCGGGCCACGTGTTGGACCACCCTCGGCTATGCCAATGCTAGCTTCTAAATCAAAACGAGTATTCCAACTTTTCTAACTTTTAGTCAGAAGATCGTGAGATACAAACTATAGAAATGATCCTGTGAAGTATGATCACAGTCCCTTACTACGTTTACATGAAACCATGACCCAGCACCCGTCTGCAGACCACTATTTGAGAAGCACTGATCTATGGGCCCCACTTCGCTAGCTTTCCTGCAACTTTGGGCAGTGGTGGCTTAGACTTATTGGGGTCCTGAGGCTACGTAGGGGGTCCATCAACACAATTTGTGGGCCCTTCAACACACTTATACTCTTTTTCGTAAACATAGTATATTTCATGGGGGTTTCTGCTTAATCGGTTTCTAAAGCTTAGGCCTCATTTGTCTTGTGGTAGATCTGCCCCTGACTTTGGGAGCGAAGATGCTAGCTGGTTATTTGGCCTGTGGTTGGAGGACTGTTTAAGGCACGTACGAAAGGTACACTAGTAAATCTTCCAACCTACTGTAGGATACTAGTAGTGCTTAATGTCAAAAATTTGTCGAACCAGAGTGGCAAAAAATCGATACTTAAAGGATCCCAATTTGGTCTAAACCACCGCTTCTCAAGCTACATAATAGCGGACTGATATTTTTTGTTCCGGGTAACCTGACTGCGCTACTAAGTATCCTTCCGCAAACACTTTATTAGCATTGGTGTTTGTCTTTAAGGAAACTTTAAACAAGCGAGATTTCTTGAGTTCCGTGAAGCTTCACAGCGGTTTAATCGAATTTCAACATTTTATTCTATTTCTATAGACGTATTAATAATGAAATTGGTATTTGACCACATGCAAAATTGATGGCGAAAATCGCACTTGTTTGAAAGAAGGAGATTAAATTTCAATCGAGTTGCAACGTCTTTGAAAACTTTTGCAGTCTTCCAAATTCAATTAATGTGCTTGCTAACATCCCAAACTTGCATCCCATCAATAAATCACAGCGTGGTGCAAGTCAAAAACTCGACCTTTTTAAGTTTTGATTCCAATAAATTCTTCATCTGCTTGTCACGTGATGGATGGATCGTGTATATTTTTACCATTTGCTCATAATAAAGTTTTAAGCTCGAATGTACATTAGCGAACAGCGATACTGCCCTAACGGTAGTTATCTGAAAGGAAAATGCCAGGCAATAGCTAGAGGCGAACACTATTCAAATTATTGATAAGTTTAGCTCAAGCAGACGAAGAGACACCGTTAAAAATGAATTATTTCAAAGGATCTCTTGCTATCAAATAAAAAAATCTTGTAATACCAGTAATGTACATTTTCACCTTTGACCTGGGCAGCAAAACTTGCTTTAAGCTACGATACTCCTAATTGATTTATATATATTTAAGTCTTTCAATTCGCTTTACCCGAGAAAGAGTTTTTCAGATTTGCAATCAATGGCAATTGAAGAGATTAAACTTCTCATTGTTTCCAAGGTCCAGCAAGCCCAGAAGCTGTATCTTGCTGAATCCTGCACCACAAAGCTGTATCTTGCTGAATCTTGCAACAGCAAGACTGGATCTTGCTAAATCTTGCACCAACACCTGGAGCCGGTCCTGGTCACGACACCACAAGTAGAATACTGGTGTGGGGATTTAGGCGATGCAAGGCACGATCTGTGGGACGACTTTCTTAAGGACCCAACCTTGCATTTGGACCGAGAGCTGGGAAAACCACAGAAAACAAAATTGGAGGTGGGTAGCAGATGTTCTTGCGTCAGAGAAGACTGAGAAACGACTGAGCTTCCGAGCCGGTCACCCAATGCTGCTTAACTTGTGTGTTCTAATGGAAACAGGTGACCAGCATGGCGAGTAAGTATTATACAGATGTATACTTCATTAATGCCTTTGTTGCAATCCCAAATACCAGGATTGCCGTACAGAAATCCCGGGATTTACATACAAACGAAAACACCATATTTGGAGTGCTCATTCAATTTGCCAAGATGGCGACTTTATTGTTGAGTTCCTTTACCGCAGCAATTATTTTCACAATATTAATATTCTTAGTATGTTTTCGAACTTATGAATAACAAGTGGTGAATTGAATTTAATATTGTTTTTCAATTTTGCAGAATTTAGTAATTTGTAAGTGTTTGTGGTGTATTGTCACCACAGAAAAGCCATATATCCTAGTGTGGATATTGGCAATTACGAAGTAACAGTGCTCCTATCTTTTCTCCTGGTGGAGGTTGGCCAGGGAGATAAAATAAACAAGCTGCCATCTTGCCTAGTAAGATGGCTGAAGACAGACATGGTTTATGTCTGGGCCAGGCAAATCTGTTCTAGTCTTTTAGATTCCTTTCTCTTCGGGCAGAGGATGGAATAGTATTATATTGAAAAAGTAATGTGATCGGATTATGGTTTTTGAATTAATGTTAATTTATATTTTAGTGCCTTGTTTAGTGTTTTAAATTAAAATGTTATTAAAAGGTATTTTGAAAATACAACACACGGTATGGGCACTAAGCACCGACCGAAGGTACAAAGGCGCGGAAGCCGAAAAAAAGATGTGTATATAACTATTTAATGAAAATGAGATCAAGTTAAAGTTTGTTAACAATCGTATTTCATGTCTTGAACAAACGTTTTTTTCTTTATTCATTTCAAGACACCACAAGAAGGAAAAAGAAAAGAAAAAGAACTGGAAAAATTGTACAATCAAAAAACCTTTTTTTTTTTTTCTTTTTTCAGTTTGAAAAATTTACTTTTGTTTACATTCAGATCTATATCAATAACTGCCCCCAAAAATTAAAATGACTAATAAAAATGGAATTTTCTAATTTGTTAAAAAAAAAAATTTTCTCACACTGAAAAAATGAAATAAAAAAAATTAAAAAAACAAAAACATAAACAAAAAATAATGAATAATTACCCGAAATTTTAAAATTTATTAGCACATGAGGAAGATTTTTTTTTTAGAAAAAACTTTTTAAAAAAATTTCTATTTTTCATATTTTTTCAAAATTAAAAAAAAAAAATAAGATTAAAATTAAATTTCTCTATTTCAAATTGAAGAGCTAAAAAAGAGGAAGGGAGCATTATTACATTTATATGAAAACACTCAAAATATAAACGAGATGAATATTTACAGTGTTGCAGAGCGCATGCGCACCTCATTGATCCCCTTTGATTATACAATTTTGTATTATTTTATTTATTTATTTATTTATTCCAAGTAAAAAACAAAAAAATTATTTATTTATTTATTGCCAGTCGACCTTGGTACTTAAAATAAAAATTATAGAAATTTTTGTCCAAATTTTTTTTTTTTAATTATTATTATTTATAAAAAAAAATTTTTAATTTTCAAAATTAAATTTAAAAATGTACTCAAAATGACCAAAAAACACCCAAATAATTACAAGAGATCATTTAACAAAACAATAACACACCAAAATCAAACAAAATAAAAAAAAAAATTCAAAATAATAATAATAATTAATTAATTATAATAATAATAATAATTACATGAGCTTAATATTAATTATCATGACATTAAAGATTGCACCTTGTTAATATGCATAATCAAAAAACCACTTTTGCAAGTGATTTTTCTTTTAAAAGTCTTTTTTCCCATCATTCCTTTCCATTTCTCATCTCCAAACAAAATGGCTGATGTGACACTTCCGCTTCTCACTTAGCATGGCAACAACCATTGGGTATTAATTTTTTTTATCAAGACTAACACACTGTATTATACAAATACTGATGAACAGAAATATTCAGTTTCTTTGATTTACAAAATTAAAAAGAAATCTGAGGAATGTGGCCAAATCCAATATGGCGGCTAAGATATTATTGTCAATTCAAAATGGAGGAGGAGCACATATACACGCACATAGAACGCCATCTATGGGCGAAATGTTCAACTATTTAAACTGAGTTTGCAGCTTCAAAAATCCAAACAAATCCAAATAAATCCACAAAATCCAAAAAATAAAAATGGCAAGACGTTTTTTTTTTGAAGTTCCTTAATTATTTCATCATCTTGAGAGAAATTACCGCTTGCAAATCGATGGCACACTTAAACTATTTCGTCTTGAGCTCGAACAAATCATCTTGGCACTGCGTCAAAAATCATCTTCATCTCCAGAATCATCATAAAAAGAGCAAATTATTAAATTTTTCTAATTTTTAAAATTTTTATTTTTTCTGATTTTTATTTATTTATTTTTATTTTTAATTTAATTTAAAAATTGGAAGAAAAGAAAAAAAAATATTTTTTTTAAAATTATTTTTTGATGTCAGGATCTTTGGATTTCGAGTCTAGCTGTTGAGCAGTGGCACTGAGAGACGAATTGGTCGATGGGTAATTCTTCTCGAGATATTTGACTGACTCCGTTAGGTAATTTTGAAATGCCGTCAACGCAGCCACTATGGCGGGACTGCCAAATCCGTGCGTGATGAGTGAGAAATGCGTCAAGTGGCGCTGGATGGTGGGATCCAGAATAGTCTGAGGCCGCGTATTGCACAGTGGAGAACGGTCTTGATTCAGCAAGTCCATCATTTCTTTGGTTATTTGCCTGCGCACAAGCAAAATAGATTATTACCACATGCAAATTGCAAAATTTTTCGCGTTCGCGACTGAGGAATTGAGATTTTTATGGGGGGGTTTTATGGGTGGTTTGGTGTGTAGGAATACAACCAAAGGGTTTTGGCGCTTTCAATATGAGATAAAAGGTTTGGTTAGGGTTTTTAAGAGTGGGGAAGTGCACTTTTTGGATGTTTTTGCAATGAAAAAAATGTAAAAATTTGGAAATTAATGGAAACAAGGCAGATTTTTAGATGCAAGAATGCAGAAAAGCACATTTCAGATAAAAGAATGCAGTTTTAGATGAAAAAAAAATGATGCAGTTTTAGATGGAAAAATTATGGTTTTTATTGAAAAGAAGTAGTTTTAGAAGAAAAAATGGAGTTTTTCATTTGAAAATGCATTTTTAGATGCAGAAATGCAGTTTCAGAGTCCAAAAATTGGTATTTAGATGCAGAAAAACAGATATCTGATGAAAGAATGCAGATTTTTATCAAAAGATGGTAAATACTGATTTTTTATTGAAAAGAAGTAGTTTTAGATAGAAAAAAAAATGCATTTTTAGATGCAGAAATGCAGTTTCAGAGTGCAAAAATTGTTAAAGATTCAAATTTTTCAGTTTCAGATTCAAAAAAGCAAAATTTAAATGTTTACGGGCAAAAATACACATTTTTATTGAAAAAAATGCACATAACCAGTCTAAATATAAAATTTAAAACTGATTAAAAACAGATAAACCAATTTAAATGACTTTACAAATGCGCCTAATTTTTCCAAGTAAAATTACACGTTAATCACAACCAACTGAAAGTTTTGCGAAACCTCGGGAAAAAGTTATCAGCGGAGCCCCAAAATATCCAAAACATACAGATTTTTCAACATTTTCAAAATTTTTTACTTTGAAAATTTGAAAGTGCGACACCAATCCCCAGCTCTGCCGCCCGAGCACCGCAGCGAAGCCGCCCGAGCACTGCAGCAAAGCCGCACATCGCCCTCGCCCAGCGCGCCAACTCCACCGAGTGATAAACGACGGATTATAAACGTGACACCTCCCGAGACGAGCACCGAATACGAATCGCAACAACAAGTGTCACACATTCCCCATCTAGGTGGCTCAATCGAATTGGCATTCCCTCCACCACCAACCACACACGAGAGACCCTCCACGACACTCCGACCGGCTCGTAAAACTTTCACCATCTTCCATTGTGATGTCTTTATTGACGAGTTTCCCTTTTTACGTATTCTGATAACGAAGCCACAAATTTCACATTACGGACTGTCCACTAAAAAAATCAACCCAAAATAATTTTCCCGAATCAAGGAATGACAACCAATTTGTGCTTTTACGCCTAACAAGGTGTAATAAACTTGCTCGTGTCACTTCACCTTTAATTAACTGCATTTTTTTTACCTGTCACCTGACAGCTCGTTAAAACAAATACGAACTTTTTCCCACATATTTTGGGCCCCGAACCGGTTGGGGCCCAAATTAGAGGGACGATGCCACCTGCTCTTGCGCGCCCATGCAAATTTCAAATATGTCGCCCCGAATCACAAAGTTAAAAATTATATTTATAATAATACAACTTAGAAACAACTAAATGTTCTATTAAACAATAATTAATTATTATTTAATTTCAAAGAATTCTTTATACTCGGAAGCGCTCCTTGACATTTTGCGCCCCAATTCGTCGCTTACCTGGCTTACCGCCAAATTAATTGTCAGGTAATTGGTTTTGGGCCCCATTTTGGAGCCTGGTATTGTTTTTTTTTTTTATTACTTACTTTGTGGCCACGAGAAGTTCCTTGCGTCTGAATAAGTCGGCAGGGTCGGTGTGCTGCCTACAAACGTATTCGCCAACTTGTTTGGCTGGGAATTCGGTCTCGCAAACGTAGCCAAAGTCACGGGCCAAATGAATTGCTTCACCTTGATTGAGAGAAAAGAAATATGAATTAGTTTTTTCAAATGAATTTTTTTTACGAGTTTGGATCGGAAATGTATGAAAGTCCTACAAAAACTGATTTAGCAAGTTCGAAGAGAAGTGGAGAACGAGAGAGCACCTAAATAAATCGCGTTATTTATGCAGAATTTGTTTAAAATGTCGAAATTTCGAACAAAAACGAGTCAAAATTGTTATTCACACACGATTAAAGCAATTTTTTCAATTAAAATCCTGCGAAAACAAACTTAGATTGAGCAGCAGCCGCCATTTTGATTGCATCAATTTGATTCATCGCTTGCAATCGTCTGGACAACAGGAACTGCTAAGTGATGAATCAAAAACGAATAAAATCACACTCTTTTGAAATGAACAGGATATCATTTAAAGGCATTCACATTAAAAACTACAACAAAACTAATTAAAATCAACAATAAACTATTAAATTAGTTCATAAATCAAACAATACATCATCTCCAAACTTCATCCCATTCAAAATGGGCAAATTTCTCATATGGATCTTTTTGATTTCATCTCTAATGCCAGGTAAAAATACATTTGAAGTTTCAAAAATTATGACCAATCTTTGTTTTGCTATTTTTCTTGCCAATAGTTGCTTTTCTGGCTAAAAAAAAAAAACCAGCACCAGTTAAAATTTTCAAGTACACTTGCTATCCAATCGTTGAATACAAATACCCAGATGAATATGACTGTAGTAAATACATATGGTGTAAAGCCGGCAAGTTAACAAGAATGTCATGTAATGAACCTGGTAAAAAACCTAGCAACAAATACTACAGTCTGTTGACCCAAGCGTGTGGACCTAAAAGTAATTCACTTTGTGCTGGAAACTAAAAAATTTTCCCAGTCCAATTAATGAAATACAAATGTTTATGCAATTTTATTGATAAAACTCTTGTAAATTGATAATTTGTTTAATAAATATTGATTTTGGAGGTTTAGAAGAACTATTATTCACAAATTTCATAGCTCACCTTTAAAATTTTAATAATTGTTTAATTTTCCTTTACATTCTCTGATATTTCACTGAAAAAGTCAAGGAAAACTGCATTTTCTTAAAAAAAAAATATCAATGTACAAAAATTATGCAACAAGACCTTCAGAAATTAGTTTACCAAACTTTGATTTTTTTCAGCAACATTTTTTTTTTTTTGGGTTTTGGACTTTGATAAAACAGTTATCAATAGTCCAGTTTATCAAACTGCATATGAAATGTCAAAACAATAACAATTATAGCCACAATACTAATGATGGCCACCTGAAAACACATCTTGAAAAAGAGAACCTTCTAACAGACAATTAACCTTTGCCATTCTAACTCTTGTCATAGTAAATAAAAGCTGCAGTTAAGCATGGACTGCTATTGCTTTAGGCAGGTAATGTAACTCTACCTGAGGTTTCTGTTGGGCAATGAAAACTAATCACACTCAACTCCAAGTCTCCAACAGACATTTCTACCACACATATTCCTATCGATATCGGCAATCTCTTTACTTCCTGATTGCCGCACCGCTTAGGCTTGACTTACACGAAAACTGAAACCGCAATAATTTTACACAAACCAAACAATTAAACGCAAACTTGACGCTAAAGGCTCGTTTACAATGCTGCGTTAACACGTTTGAAATGAAGCGAACGCAACAATTTGCACGAAAAATTTCGCTAAGCAACAGTTTGCATGCGGAATTTCAAAGTAGACTTTGCTGCTGGTCTCTTTTGAACCATATGGTCTTCGATCTTGCAATAGAATCGCTCTTTTCCTGCTTTTAATCACTTTTGGTTGACAATTTCTGTTTTGACATTGCCCAATCACTTTCCCATTACAAAAATTTAAACAAAAAAAAAAATTAATAATTTCCACATAATTTTATATGGAATAATTTCAGTCCACCATTCAAAGAAAACATTTAAAAAAACCAACTTGCATTTATATATTTTTTTTTCCTTTTCCTTTAACACGAGTCAACCACCTCAGCCAGAAAAAAAAAAGAAGAAAAAGATTCATTTACATGTTGAAAAACTGTTATTATCAAACATAAAATGAAGCCATCCTATAAATCGTGGCGTTAGAAGTTCAAGCATCGTCCACCCACGCCCATGTAAATAGATCACCTTCCTCGTGAGGCGTGGTCGCACTCTAGATGCGCCTATAAACACCTTGGTCCGGTTCACTTTTGGTTCCCACGCCCCCAACTGGCCGCGGTGGTCATCCACCCGCCACTACAGCAGGTGGGCTTGGCTCAGGTGCAATTACTCGAATTTATACGGGAGATGCCAACACACACCCCTCCGTCATAGTCAAGGTCGACAACGAATTTGTTTTCATTTTTTCCGCTTTTAAGTTTGGGCCCTTGGGGAGCGATGTTCATGAATGAAAGTTTCTTTACACCTGCACATTTTCCACAATGAAATTTTTGTAAAAGGTGAAAGTTGTGAAAGGTGAGATCAGATTTCCAGTGAGTAAAAAGTAATTGATTTTTTTTTTTACCTTCTAAAACTCATCACAAATAAAATTTCAACAATAATAAAGAGTTTTTGGAAGTGCGTATTACTTCGGTTTATGTTTTCGCAGACACTAGGTGTCATTAAACTTGTTTACATTTTTTAAACCAGTCTAAATGTCAAATTTAAATTCGACAGTTTCTTATGTCCAAAAACCACCTGGTAACACAAAGAAACTGATGGCAGGTCCTTAAGGTCAGTGCTTCTCAAACTATGTAATGCAGGGGATCGGTATTTTTTGTCCCAATGTCTTACGGACCGCTATTACATTCAGTTGCGGTGAAATGTCGATAGATCTAGGACTAGGTACAAACTTACTTTAACATTGCTCTAATAAACTTATACAATCTTTGCGTTTCAACGGTAAAGTGGCATACCGGCAGTCTCTTGCTTGCGGACTGGCACCGGTCTGCGGACCACCACTATGAGAAGTACTGCGTGTTAAGTATAAATCACGTTATTTAACATCGCTCTAATTAGTTGTTGGATTTGTTGAACAGTTAACATAGTCCATAATTGATCATAGATCCAATCCAATTTCGTCAAATCACTACACGGATTGTATTCAAAATGATTTATGTTGCGTAACTTCTTATGACCATTGATATTGTATTATTGCTGATTCCTGTGCGAGGTATTGTAAAAACGTTTTTCCTTGTAACGTTCAGTAAACGTTGTGCATTTCATGTAAATAGTAAAACAATCTTACAATAATTTCTCATAAAAAATATTCAAAACAAAAATTTCCTATTTTCCTTTCCAATTAGGGTCCCCAAAAAGACTCTAAGAAAGGCTCCCCAGACCATAAATCCGCCTGTGGTCTAAGTTTCAAATATATCCTGAATTCACATATAAAATTACCTCTTGAGTGTCCTTTCCACCACTCCCATTTTTACAATAAAAAAAAAAAAACAAGCAAAAACAATTTTAAAAAATACAATATTTTTTTCTTTCCTTTCCCAATTCCATTCCCCTTCAATTAAGCCCCACACAAACAACCCTAAAATTAAATCCCACCTTATTCGCATTCTCTAATTCCAAATCCAAAACATGCATTTCAAATTACGCAAGAAGGGTTGGCCACACCCCAATACACCTAAGCACCATTTTTAAAATGCACCAAATGTCACTCTTAAAGTGCAACATCAACTTTGATAGCCTCATTTAAGGAAGCGTGGGAACTGTAAGGTCACCTGTGATTCACCTGTCCTTGCTCACAAACAAAAATTAAAAAAAAAATAAGTGAAAAAAAAAAAAAAAAAAAAAAAAAAAAGATGGTGGAGGGGTGATTGGTGGAACATCCCAGTGTCATGATAGCAGCAGGGAGGCCAAACACGCACACACAACTGCCTTGCTGATTAGCTCTCTTTTCTTTTCCTCCATCCACCATAATTGCTGCTCATTCAAAAGCGGACAACGAACGTCGGCATTGCCCTTACTGGTCAGGTATTCTGTCCAGAGGAAGGGGGTGGATCTTCTCATTGTGCGAACCATTTCAAAATGGCCCTGAGAATGGACGTTCACCGTCTCAATGGCATCGGGCTCGCACTCTTGGAGTTATGATAAATTAATTGGACCATTAAAGATATAACCCCGAACAAGAGTCGATGTGCTTTTGTTAAAGACAAATACAATACGAAATTCCATAAGCCTTTCGATCGTTTCCGGTCATCTTCAGTAGTTTCCAATAAGTTAACAACAGTTATTGCCAAGATGACGATAGTTTCTCAAGATATGGACCGGTCCTTCCGATATTGGTTTTATCGAACATAGCTTGTGTGTGTTTCTCTTTGATCTGATCCTGTGTCCTACAAAATGTATGGAATTCCGCATTCCAGATACTTGTGAAAAAAAAAAGAAACAATCTCAGATTGGTACCATTGCAAATCAGTTGGCTGCATTGCAAAATAGTAGTTGATGGCCTATTATTCTGAGATTTTCAACTTCATTGTTTCCACTGTCCAACTGGAGTCCAAAAGAGTTACACCAAGAGTCAAACCAGGATCTGGCGCTTGGCAAACGAGTGCTATACCAATTGAGCTACCAGGGACTCCAGCAGAATCATGACCCAAAAAGCCTTAACAACCGTACGGTTGGTTGCACTAGTGTCAAAAATGCATTCTTTACTCGATGAATCACATTCCAGTAGACCTATACGGTCGCTCTTTATACGGCATTTCGCTATAACGGCCTTTTTTAATTATGACACTTTTTCGATTAACGGCCCACAATGTTCGTTATACGGCCAAAAAGTCGCCAATCCCGTGCACGTTATACAGCTTTTCGCTTTACGGCCAACATTTCCAAAACGTAGCGAGGTATAGATTTGCCAAAATAATACATTCCAAAATATATCACTTTTTGCAGAATCCAATTTTATTATTCACGCATTACACAATGCATTTCACTCAGTTGAATTTACAAGTACACTCTACCGCCATGTTAAATGCATGCGCAGAATGTGATGCGCAGTGCGAACTTGCACAACAAAATGTAAACAAAAAGACGTTAACTTCTAATCCGATGATTTGTCTATAAATCAAGTGTTTTAATTAGACCTTATCACAAGTCTCAACAATATACATACGTATAATTAAATACTAAATAACTCAATTATAAATTTTCATTTGGAAGAAAAACATAAAAATTAATTATACCAAAAAATATATATTAACTTCTTTTTATTATATAGTGTCAAGTGTGATTTAAGACGAGGAAAACGACACTCAGAAAACCCTCAAAAAAAAAAAAAAACTTAAACAAAATAAATGAACACGCAAAAGTGAGTTCGGACACGGCAAGTGTAACTTAAGTTATGTAATTGGTCTTTAGAAAATTGGAGCCCATTCATTTCCTTGTGAACATTTTTATCTAAGCTTTAATTATCCTTTAATCACAACTCTGAATCATCAGATGAGGGAATGAATCAGAAATTAGTTTATAAACCCCTTTTTGGTCAATAAACTTCACAAAATGACGTCATTTTCACGTTACTTTAGGAAAAAATAATAATTTTTTTTTGACCGGCGACGGTCGACTTACCGCAGCGGCGGCGGTCGAATTTCCATGCGGCAAACGGAGACCTCACCGCGGCACATCAGATCCAAAACTCCGTCCAAATCGCTTTTTGCTTCGATCTCAACGGGAGTCACTGAACTATCGATTTTATTGTTTGTTTTGATTGGCCAAATGAAAATTCAAAATTCTATTAACTTTTTTTTACTTCGTCCCCTTTTTAAATTATTCACATTTAATTAAAGACTTTGAGTTTGTGTTCCCGAATGGAATGCGTGGAATTTTCCGGTCAATTGACCCGCGCTTCACCTGCAAACTTGCGAGGACACGCGAACGGCCTGCCGCCTGGCGGTAAATTACGCAAACACTAAATACCCGCGCAAGACCCCAATTTTTGCCAGTAAAATATGAAGCAAAATTATAATTATACTAGGCGCAACCAGAGAGTTGCGTTTCACAAATTTCTACATAAATTCTCGCAGCGCTATTTACAAGCCGCCATTCGTCAATTATAACTACTTCCAGATACAGCCCATTAATAAATCACATCCCATGATGCAACCGAGCAAAACTAACGACTCAATCCGATCTTTGCATTTGGCCGAAATAAAGACGCTGCAAAAGACACTCGTCGCGGCTCAACGCAAACTACAAGACACCGCTTGGATGTGCTTGCTTTAATGCCACATGCAACAAAATGGCTCCCGCTCCAATTATGACTAACGGAAGCCCATTTGGCGCTGGCGTTAATGAACAGGGTCAGATTCACACGTGTGCAGACACATGGCCAACAGCTTACTAATATTTCCTAATGGCAATCTCCCAAAGCTCTCCGAAAGACCGATCTTAAGGTTCGACAAACCGACGTCCATTGCCGTGCGGTAGATTTTCTCAGTATGATGCAAGTCTTCGAAATGCCGCCCCTTAAATGCTTTTTCATCAACTATCTACTACAGTTTTACCCTTCTAACTTTAACTTTAGCAAATCCGTTAATTAGGGATATGTATTTTGATTTCGCTGCTTGTGCCACCTCACAGTGGGCCCCGTCATCTAGCGCTGAAACACAACTGCGACTCAATTTACAGCGACTTCATCTTCCCCTAGGAACCAACATTTTCTTTCAATGAAAATCAGTAATCATGATTTATCAACGTCAAGGAACATCAGTGAAACGTTGGAGGGGGGGGCATTGTACCTCACAGATGCTAAAGCCGCCACTGTGTACCGATCCCATTTTGGTTTTGGTGAAGTAAATAAAATCAGTTTTTATAACAAATGTGTATAAAATTAGAGTTAAGTGGCCATCAGTCTATTTGGGAGGTCAGTGTAGCGAAAATAATTGGCCAATGTCAATAAAAAATCTTTAAAGCATAACCTCATTAGCACTGAAGAATGGAAAACATATGCTGCACATTTTTTATTATTTATACAGCTCCCTCTTTTAACTAAATTAGAATTTTTTCCCCTCTGCATCTTTCAAAATCAATCAAAAATCAAGTTGAATTTGTCCTATTTTAAAAGCAACTAGTTTTTTTTTTTTTTTTTTTTTTTGGTAATTTTTTTTTTTTTTTTTGGTAATTTTTTTTTTAAATAAGAAAACACACAACCATTTAATTATTTTCTCAATAAATAGGCACCAGATGGCAAGCATCAACTATCATTAAAGACAAACTCGCATTCTTCCAGGAAGTGTTTCATGCAAATCTCCGGAAATGACATCCTCAAAAGTACCAGGAAATAATTCCAGATTAATTTCACTCATTACCTAATCATTTAAGCTGACATCTTCTTGCACGTTCCGAAATATCAGCCAGTGACATACTGAACGTTTGATTCAGTGCATTTTTCTGCATTTTGTGAAATTCAATGCTGATTTCGCAAGATGCAGAAACATCACCAAACCAACTTATAAAAACATGAAACCGCAATTGGCTCCACTAAATCAGTTATGGTTCCTTAGATCGTAACAATCCTACTTGGACAACTGTAACAACACGTTCAATAACCGAAAGACGTCCTTAACGCGTAGACAAACAACGAAAACCATCCAAGCAACAATTAGCAAAAAGTTAATTTCTACCGTTTAGCATAACCTTAGCATGACTAATTTCCCCAGTTTGCGTGCCCAAGTACTACAATAAGATCCCATTGTAATTTGCAAGTGTATTATTAATTTTTTTTCACTTCTCTTCTCTCTTCAAACGTCGCTTTAAACCAATCCTTAATTCATTACAACACAAACTAATTCTTTTCCTCCATACCATTAATCACAATGCACAGAACACAGCATTAGACAAAATTCCCATCATGCTTCATTACCCAACAACCAACCAATTAGAGCAAGACATTACAAGTCAGCCAATGACATCACGAATGAAAACAAGATGTGAATACTAAACAAGTGGGAAAGAGAAGGCATTAAACAAGAGAAAAAAAGCAGAAAGAGGAGGGGTTGCTGGTGGAATGGCAGCTGGCACACCTGAAAATTGCGTGAGACTGCGTGTGAACAGGGCAGTGCATTGTAGCACAATCAAGGTCACATGAAAATTGCTGACAAATTACTAAGACAAAAGGATAATTATGAGACAGTCTAAACTGTTGGACATGACAACTTTGGAGGAAGAAAACTAGAGAAACAAATGTTTTTCTAACCGAAAGCTGCTCTTAACCATATAGCAAGTGACGCCACTGCCACCTGGTGACAAAATTTTAATTTTTCAAACGTTGACTTGCAAAATAATGCCCCATTTTTTGTTAGATTAAGAATCTTTAAATTGGGATTTAAAATTCATTTTTAAAAACATCAAGATCAATTTTTGAGTACGAGTCTTCGAAGCGCGCGCCGACTTTCGCACGTGTCGGAAAGCGAAAGGGCAAGGATACCAAGTTTTATTTAATTTCCCTTTTATGTAGCAACACATGTATGTTTAAAAGGCAGCTAGAAAACATTTTACGGCGCTCTAACATTAACATAAACCTGACTTATGAGCGACACAATAAACACTCTCTCGGCACCAAGTGGACTTAGTAAGGTGTAATTTATTGGTGAAAACATGCGAGAGAGGAAAACATAAAAACAAAAAAAGATCCATAAAAAAATCATCAAGAAAAGTAAAAATAAAAAAATTTGTTGAAATTATTTTTGTTATTTCTCTCTTACCTTCCACCAATGACGTCACTTGAGTGACGCGCACAGCCTTACGCCGTCCAGTGGGCAAGAAGAGCCCTACAGAGCGCAGCTGCTCTCTCAGCAGCGTTCCCCCTCTCTTCGACTTGCTCCTGATGATCCAATCAGATTCGCAGACAAAGAGAAAAATGGAAAAAGAAAGAAAAAAAAAGGAGCCACATCAGTCATTGACGTGTGCTCCGCTACGGCTTACCTTCGACCAGTGACGTCAGCAAAGTTACATTGGCAGCTTTGCGTCGCCCTGCTGGTAAATTCAAGCCAATTTGGTCAAGTTTTTCCCTCAGCGAACGTCCGCCGTTTTTGGACTTAGCCCTACAAAAAAAGGGGAATTCTTGGTGATCAGTCGGCCATCTTTGAAAGCAATCCAGGTTGTTGTGTTCATTTTTTTTGCAGCTGATCAAGGCCAACGTCAATCAGCGATTGGCTAATAACAAAAACAAATAAAAACAAAAAACTGGAAAAAAAAGTTGTTCGGATTAGCCATCTGGAAGCGTCTGTGATGTTCTTGGTCAACCTGGTCAAGAGAATAATGTTTTATAAGTATTAGTCTGAGGGATTTTGGGGAAATGATGTCTTGGCGAAGACGAAAAGTCGGCGAAGCGATCCTAGAGGAATCCGATTTTGGACGTTGAAGTGGCCGACTTTTCCCATTCGTTGCAATACTTGGCCAAAAGTGGTCAGTGGAGAGGTCTTAAAAGAGTGTTCAATGAGAACGGCCATACCATGCTGAAAACACCGGTTCTTGTCCGATCCAAAAAGGACTAGACGGCAATGAAATGTACTGTCAAAGAAGTGATCTAACTGCTTTAGAAGAGGTCCTCAAACTCAGAGGAACCTCAAAGAAACCAAAATCTACAAGAAATCATTGGATTTTTTAAAGAAAAATTCTTTTTGGGAAGGAGCCTTGCTGGGGTACTGCAGTAAGTGATAAATACCATCCATCAGCAGGAACTACTGGAGTAAAATGCATTGCAGATATCAATTAATTTTTTCCCTGCTCACTAATAAATTATCTTAATATTAAATTATACTCTTTCTACCATGTTGTTAAATAGCACCTGTTCAGATTAAATGTTAACTGCAATAAAAAAAAGAAAATAATCACAAAACTTGTCATTTTTCAATTCCTAATGCCTTTTTGATTACCACTATTAAATTACACCTTTTGCTTATGATTAATTTCCACAAATCAAAATTTCCCACCTCTATCTTTGATGGAGGGTCAGTGAGTAGGTTCACCAAGATTTTCATATTAAATTTAGAGGACATTAAAAAAAAAATTAATGATCTGAATGACCTGCTTTTTGATTAATTGTGTATGAAATTTAATTAATAAAAATACATACAGTATATTTTTATACATTGGAAAATGACATGTGATTATTTGATTTTTAAGTATGTTTAAAAGGAATTGAAATATTGGAAGATAAGGGGACCAAGAGTAGGGTAAAAAAAAAAAAACCTTATCTTTTACTCCAATGATTGGTAGAAAAGATTCAATGATGAATTGTCAAACTGCATGACAAGAAGCAAAATTCCCTTTGAGATGTAGAGAAATTCCCTTCCCATATAATATTTTATTTATTTATTTTTTAATATTTAAAATGAAATAAAAATAAATTTTCATTAACTTTTCTCATATAAAAATATTAATTTTTTTAACTCCTTTTTTTTTATAGTACCCAATTTCAAAACTACAACTTTCCCAATCTCCTTTTAAACACCTGACAATTTGCTGAATTTATATTTGAAAAAAAAAAAAAATAAAAAAAAAAAAAAAACTAGACTTCCATGTTGTAAAATTTTTATGACCTGCACCTATAGTAAAAGCATCCAAAGAGAAAAGGAAAAAAAGAAACCCTCAAAAAATCTCATACTTTTGATTTATCCAAAATTATTATATATTTTTTTTTACAAGGTTCAATGACCCCCCCATTAACTGTAAAAATTTTATATGATATAAAACACAGTCTAGTGTCAAGCTGTGTTATTTATTATGAAATTTTAAGTATAGAGGAAGAAATATTGACTTTTTTCTTATTTATTCTCATTTTTACATTGTATTGTTACTTTGTTCATACTTTTTCCTCTTTAAAAGTCATCTAACACCCCTTAATGTTGACTTGTAGCATCTGCAGTGCGTGAAATTGTACTTTATCTTCCTATAATAAGCCTGTCATTAGGCCTAAACCTAGTGTTGTTGTATTTTCAGGGTTTGTTTCTCACCTGGTGGAGACAACCCTAATTACAAAGCACCAAAAGGTGAATTAGTTGTGTCTATTTTCTTTAAAAAAACAAAACAAAAAGAAAAAACTTTTCTCCTTTCCAATTTAAACTGTAAGAAAAAAAAATAAACTACTTGAAATTATTGAGAATGAGTTGTGTAGAAAATTGATCAAATTTAAAATTTAAAGATACCCAAAACAAAACAAAAATTCCAAAAAAAAAAAAAATTTAAATATTCTTAAATTTTTATTTTTGTCAATAAATGATCTATTATTCCCCAAACAGATCCTGATGATAGCAACTCAGCATGCCCAGCCAAGATATACAACTGCTGCCTGCTGTTTACAATAGCATTATAACACTTTGGTTGTTGTAACACAAGCAGAGAAGCCCAACCAAGGGGCAGAAAATTGCATCTCAAATATCTTAATAAACTTTTCACCAAAAACCGAGAAAACCTCAAGAAAAAAGGTCAACAAAAGGTCAAAAATGACAGCTAATGGTTCAATACATATCATTTCACAGAATTTATGTATATAAAATATACATTTCATAATATAATTGAAAAAGAATGCATTTTGGCAATACGTTTAACAACCGTACTTTAAAATACATTCTAGACAAATAATATCGTGAAAATGCTATACATTTATTGTAATACACTCAACCCTTGCTTTACAGCCTAGTTGGCTGTAAAGCAAAATGCTGTATAACGAATCAGGGGCAATTTCCCGATTTTTGGCCGTATCTACGAAACATTGTGGGCCGTGAATCGAAAAGTGCCATACTTTCCTAAGGCTGTTATAGCGAAATGCCGTATATAGAGCGGCCGTATAACGAGGGTTGAGTGTACATCGCAATGAATTTTTGAACCATATTGGTGTTGATACAATGTAATGACATGTATTGTTGCGTGTTACTATGCGACATATGAAGTGATTGTTCTTACCAAATTGTGTGTTGAATCCAATCTCCTACAATTGGAATTTTATGGGTCAAATGTGTGCAACAATGGTGAATTAGCACTGAAATATGTGTAACAGTGGTGATTTGGCCTCAACATGTCGAAATGAAAATTGTTGCTGCAAGAAATTGTTCTTGCAACATGAAAACCAGTTCAAGTTTGGCAAACAGTCGTATGACAGGCGATCATAAGATGCAGAGCAAATCAAGGTTATTATTCTTAATCACAGGTTTGTAATACAAGATGCATTGTATTATAAAGATGTGGGGTAGGAAGGGATGGGGGGGTGTTTGAAATGGAATTTTTGTACGAAACGGGGGGGGGTGGGGGGAATGTATCGCCAGCCAGTTCAGGAAGGGAAAAGGAATGGGGAGTGGGAATGGGTTCAACTACCGTATCCATGGCAACCTACCCTCGGGGTATCGAGACGCCAGTGTGGGAGTCTCAACGAACTAAGACGCACGACTCCTTCCAATCTAATATTTGTTTTCGAATAAAACCGTGCAAGTATGCCCAAATAAGCACTCCTTTCTTCTACATCTCCTAATTATGATTTGTAAGATTTGTAATGTGGTTAGCGCTGAAGATGACCGGAAACGGTCGAAAGGCCGACATTAAACCTAAAAAAAGTGATGTGCATTTGAAATAGAAGTTTTCAATTAAGGTTTTCTTTCTCTGGAAGTATTGTAGGAGACATGAAGAAAGGTCAGGCGGTTGATTTTGAATTTGTTTAGTTTTGGTTATACGACAGCAGAATTAGTCATAGAATTAGTAAATCGGCAATAGATTTGTACCGTACTACCCCGGTTTAAGCGGCATGCCGCTATAAATGAAATTACCAACTTTTGGAAATATCAAGTAAAAACTGCCGGATAAACGATAAAAATGGTACCAGTATAAGGGCAGTTTACTGGTCAAACTGACCATACAGCGGCATGCCACTTAAAGCAGGGTAATAGCTTGTTCGCACCAGAAAATTTGGACTAGCCTAACATTTGAATCTAGTTCTGAATATTGGTGCAAGCGCGTCTAGCCCAAAACTATCTAGTCTAAAAATGTTCAAACTACAGTGTACTCTGTGTAGACCGGACCCTGTCGGGACCAATGAAATGTGTCCGGTCTACGCAATGTCCGGTCTACGCAGATTATTTTACATAGCAGGAGATTGAGTGGGTCGGGACCTGGGGCCGTTTGCCGTCCGGTCTACGCAACTGTCTGGTCTACACTAGGTCCGGTCTACACAGAGTACACTGTAGATAATTAAATCTAGCCCAGAACACTTCCCACAATTCTGCGCACATAGTCAGTTGATTGTCTATTGGCTCCCCACAATTCCATGCACATAGTCAGTTGATTGTCTATCGGCTACATGCTAGCCTAGATATGTGGTTTTTTAATCGTCGATGCAAATGCATTAGCCTAATCATTTTGTAGGCTAAATCACCCAGAACTAGATTCAAACATCAGGCTAGCCCAGACTTTCTGGTGCGAAGGTATAATACCGTTCTTGTATTGCAGATTCTTCTTTGTGTTGTATTGGTCACAGATTTTGGGTTTTCTGTTGACTTGGCCATTCCTTTGGTCCAAAAACTAGGCTTGTTGTGATTATAGATTTGCACTTTACATTTCCCAGTAACATATAAAATTATCAAAGCCAGCCTAATGACCAATCTATAGAGCAAACCAGAGTTCTTTCACCATGAGAAATTCCAAACTTAAATGACATTAAAAACAACAAGAGCTCAGAGAAGTACTTTTGTTATAAAAGCCCTATCTAGTTCATTGTGGCGCATCCATTTTGATCTTTTGTTTCATTGGCTAATCTCAGCTTCAACAGGGAGCATTTAAAGCGCGGGAAGATTCGTAGGAAGGGGATGGGAAAAGGAAACAAAAGACGCGCGCTCAACCGAGGAAATGATAAAAGCACTTAAAATTATGGAGCTATGACGTCACACGTGATGTCATTTCTAAAGAGAGCGACAAAGGACAATGAAACCTGCAACTCCTGACAAGAAAACAAACAAATTAAAATCGCTTGGGGAAAGGGGCATCTTGGGAGAAAATTGGAAAAAAAACATTGGAATTAGTGCACTAAATGGAATTATTGCAGATTTGTTGGGTGGAAATGTTGATCTTACCTTCGTAAAACGCCACCTAAAAGAGAGGCATTGAGGCACTCTGGCGGTGACAATCGGCGTTGCACTTCACCAACTGTCACCTTGTACTTGGAGGTGGAGCTAAGCAAAGAGAGTCGACCGGGCACTGAACAGAAGACGTCCGTTGGAGAGGTCACCCCTGAGATGACCATCTCTTTGTTGTTATCATTTCGCGTTTTGATGCCTGGAATTAGAAGAAATTGATTTGGTGAGAATTTGGATGGAGAAGTGGAGGAAATAAAGCGAAAAAGACATTTTTGGATTTGGTAATACAAAAAGCGAGTTTTTTGATATTTTGGAAACACTCAAAAAAATGTTTGATACCAAAATCCAAATTTTTTTAAAATTTGGTAATTACCAAAAACACAAATTTATGGAATTTGGTAATTTCTAAAAAACTAATTTCTGAAATTTGGTAATTGCCAAAAAACAAATTTCTGAAATTTGGTAATTGCCAAAGAACAAATTTGTGAAACTTGGTAATTTCTAAAAAACTAATTTCTGAAATTTGGTAATTGCCAAAAAACAAATTTCTGAAATTTGGTAATTGCCAAAGAACAAATTTGTGAAACTTGGTAATTTCCAAAAAACAAATTTCAGAAATTTGGTAATTACCAAAAAAGAAATTTATGGAATTTGGTAATTGCCAAAAAACAATTTTCTGAAATTTGGTAATTGCCAAAGAACAAATTTCTGAAATTTGGTAATTTCCAAAAACAAATTTCTGAAATGAGTAATTACCAAAAACAAATTTGTGAAATTTGATAATTGCCAAAAACAAATTTCTGAAATGAGTAATTACCAAAAACAAATTTGTGAAATTTGATAATTGCCAAAAACAAATTTCTAAAAATTGGTAATACCAAAATCCCATAATTAGAAATTTAATACATTATCCAAACCCAATTTTTGTATTATTAATATTTAAATATGGTAACAGTACACAAACCCTAATTTTTCATTAATTATTTTAAGATTTTACCCAAAAATTAGGTACTACCTAATTGACTTTCCAGTCAACACCCAACTCCAAAAGAGGCTGATGATGTGTCAGGATCACTTTACTCCCCACCAACACCACACCCAATTGCTTTGACCCCATGTAAACCTGAGGTCAAGCATCTTGACCAGTGTCCACTCTTATCATCCCTCTCCAATTGTGTCCAGATTAAAGGAACCCAGTGCACATTCACAACCACCACCATTCCTTAAATGAAGCCACCACCATTAAAGCCCCAACTGATAAAAGTTTTAGTGGACATTTTGTCTTTTGGAGCCCTTTAAAATCCATACAAAATGACCCCCTTCCCCTCTTCACCCCTTTATGCCTAGAAAAGTTTGCAAAATTGAAACCACAAATTACTGCAACAAGACATCAAATCAGCCATACAATACTCCAGCAGACCTAAAGGCATGCTTGGGTTTGTATTTATTAAAATTTGCAATTGTTCTTTCCATAGAATGTTTGCACAATCTAATGTTTCAGATTTGCAAGCCTGCAGGGAATATTCTGCATAAAAACTGATGAGAAATTTTTTTTAAAAGACCGGAGAGAGAGAGAGAGAGAGAGAGAGAGAGAGAGAGAAGAGTGGCAGAAAGAAATAATTTTAATAAAAGACATAAGAGGTAGGAAGGGGAAGAGGAAAAATTGGAAAGTGGTGGGGGTGTGGGGGGGTTGTGACACTGGTTTGGCATGTGAGCCAATTTTCCATGGGATTAAGCTACTCATTCAATTTTGACCACAAGAATGTTGATAATATGCATGCGAGGAAGGAAGGATATGGTTTAAAAAATGTTTAGAATAAATATATGTATGTTTTTAATAAGATTGGAATTATTGGGGTGTATTGAAAGGAAGATTTTATTTGGTTTATTTTTATTATTTTTTAAGTTATAATTTCTTGTTTTATTATTATCATAAAAAACACATTTCAAACTGTTTTTCTTGTTTTATCATCATAAATAAAGGATTTCAAGCTGTTTTTCTTGATTTATCATCATTTCAAACTGGTTTTCTTGTTTTATCATTATAAAAAACACATTTCAAACTGTTTTTCTTGTTTTATCATTATAAAAAACACATTTCAAACTGTTTTTCTTGTTTTACCATTATAATACATTTTCCAAACTTTTTTGTTTAAAACTGTTTTTCATGTTTCATCATCATAAAAAACACATTTTAAACTGCTTTTGCTGTTTTTATAATCATAAAAACACATTCCAAACTGTTTTTCTTGTTTTTATCAACATAACAAACACATTACAAACATTTTTTCTTCAATTTTTCTTAATATAAAACCATATTCCAATCTTTTTTCTATCTCCACAAAGACCTACTTTAAGCAACATTTAATTTTTATTCAAAACTAATAAATGAATCTTTTACATTTGAAATGAAAGATTGAATAGAATGATTTAATTAGATTTTCATGTTTTATCACCATCAGACTACATTTTAACCCTTTTTTTCCCTGCTCCAGGCCCAAGTTCAAGACATAAATTTCAAAACTAATTTAGTTATATTAAAAATTAACAGAAAAAATTTTTGACTAGAGATTTTATGCTAATCCCAAATTTATTGCAGTGACATGTTTTAGAAACAACTTCCTGTTTCAAAATAAACAAATAAAAAATTTTAAATGCCTCAATTATTAAAAAAAAGCAAAAAAAAAGCATTTAAAACCCAAAATGGCTGCTGATCAACTGGAAAATCAAAGTCAACTCACATCTTGCATTGAATTCAATTTAAGGGGATTATGTAAAGAGGAATGAATATGTAGAGGGGGAAAGGGGAAGTGACAAAACACGTGTTTTCCAGCCCTTCCTCCATCATCTAGAGTGAGATCTCCAAAATGCAAGCCAGTGGAAAATGCATTTCAAAAATGACTACAGCAGTTTTAATTAAAAAACAGATTTTCAAGTGGTGTGGTAATAATAGATTCACTTTTATTGCAATAGGATGATATCAATGTAAATACTAAATATCAAATGTCATTTTCTAATTGTATACTTGTTGTAGTTTTACTGTGGGTAAGAGATATTTTCAACAGTTTTGCTTGTTGTATTGTTGCCAAAACATAAAAAACAAGTTTCTCTTGTTTTAGCATTGTTAAAACACATTTTCAAACATGTTTTCTTGTTTTAGCATTGTTAAAACACATTTTCAAACATGTTTTCTTGTTTTGGCATTGTTAAAATACATTTTCAAACATGTTTTCTTGTTTTAGCATTGTTAAAACACATTTTCAAACATGTTTTCTTGTTTTGGCATTGCTAAAACACATTTTCAAACAGTTTATCTTGTTTTGGCATTGTTAAATCACATTATGAAACAGTTTTTCTTGTTTTGACATTGTTGAAACACATCTCCAAACAGCTTTTCATGGTTTGTGATTGTTAAACACTTTGCCAGTTTTTCCAGCTGTCATTATAAAAATATTATCTTTTAAGACTCAAATATAAAATGTATTTCTGTACATACACATGTATGTCTATAAAATGTAATCATTATCATTAACAGTAACTGAATTTGTGTGAAACAAAATTTTCATTTTCCCATCACACTTTTTCCCTTCTATGATTTCTATGGGGAGAAAAAGCAACCAGAATTGAAATTAAGCCTATTTTCTAAAATTTCCCAAAATTAATAATAATTTAAGAAACCAAAAAAAAAATTCCAAGTACCGGAAACTTAAAACAAACTCTATTCGGCTTAATTTAATCAAACAGAAAAAAAAACCGGTTATATCCTGATGTTATCAGCTTAGAAATTATAGGCCTAAAGTCGATTTTCCTTAAACAACTAAACAAATTGTCAATTGCATGAAAAGAGAAGAAAATTGTCACTTACTGATCATGAATAAATGATTTATCATATGATATCACACAGATATTGAATTTTTATATATTACACATCAATTGACAAATAATTGACACACAACTGAATCGAAGTGGGCCCTGAGTGGACATAGTGTCACACCATTTATTATTAACACAAAGAAATAATAGATGAAAAGTGGTGGCAATACAATTATGTTATTGATAAGAAAAAATTGAAATTTTTCGATGCACTATCTGGAGAATGAAATTTCACACTAGATGTATTACCATTTGTGTGCAAAAATGTAGTACAAAATGTATTCCCAAGTACAATCCCTAGCCAATAGTAACAAATGCTTTTTTCTCAGCGCTCGTCTTCTCACTTTGGCTGCCCATAACAAAGAAAAAAAAGGTGATGGCAATAAACTGCTAAGAAATTCAGAAACTACACTCTGTTTAGAATAAAACAGAGTATTGACATAAGACAATATCTTTTTATTTATCGTAGAAAGGTACAAAAAGGAAAACCAAGTGTTGGAAAAAAAATATGAGATAGCTGCTTAGCTTGGAAACAAGTTAGCAATAATTGTTTTCTTTTTCGAAAAAAAGATCCATTATTAGACTTTACGCAAAGCTTATTAAGGTTATTGTATATTGTCAAACTGAATACACCTAACCCTCGATATACGGCTGCTCTTGATAAGGCATTTCGCCATAATGGACTTATGCCATTATGGCTAAATTTTGATTTACGGCCTAACAGTTTCGAGTTACAGCCAAAAAGTCGGAAAATTCCATAACGAATCAGGGGGAACGACATTTCGCTTTGCGGCCGACTTTCCGGGGCTGTATCCCGGCCGTGTATCGAGGGTTAAGTGTACAATTTTAAATACACCTCGCTAAAAGACGAAGATACTTTACTGGAAAGTCAATGGCAAAGCAAAAAACTGTATAACGAATCAGGGGAATGTACACCGGGGATTTCCTGACCTTATGGCCATATATATCGAAAACTGTAGGCCGTAAATCGAAATTTAGCCATAATTACCCAAGACCGTTATAGCGAAAAGCCGTATGAGTGCATATTGTAATATAATTGCAATACATTTTTGAACACTAAAATTAAATTCACCAAAACTGAGGCCTAAACCTACAAACCTCTGACTCACAACTACTCCCTCTCATCCAAGCACAATCTGTGTTATCATTTGCAGACATCTCCAACAATATTATTTATGACTTCACCAGAAAACAATTAAAACAAAAAAAAATTGTTTTTTAAAAAAAAAAAAAATGGCGCCCACACCTCACCTTAAACCAAAAATTCCAATTGCTCTCACCAATTTCAGACTATTTCCCTCGTGGCCCCCAAACCCCCCATTACAACGAATTTCAAAATGTTAACCCTTTACAGCCTCGTCAAACGCTTTAATTGCCACCAGACTATAATGGCCAATGATGCACGTGTCTCAATTATACACGTCCTCACGTGATTACGTGGCGATCATTCTCCATTTTTTTTTTTTTTTTTTTTTTTTTTTTTTTTTTTTTAAATATTATTATTTCACTTGCACGAAATGAACGCGTGAAATGAACGCGTTGGCGGCAGTGCCGCGAGATTACGTCGGGCTGACTATTAAAGTGAGCCAGTGTTTTGATTAGTCCTTAGGTAGAAATTAAAGCAATTACAAGCTTGTCAGCGCACGTGTAATTTATGAAAGAATGGAGAGATGGTGCGAAAGAGAGACGTTATGAAAATGGAGGAGCGCCATCTCGAGAGAGAGGTTGGTCGTCGCGCGATTAGTCTCCAGTGATGACAGCCAAGCAAATTAACCAAGGACATTATCGTCAAGTAACGACGCGCCAACTGATAGGAAAAATGGGGATTTCCTCATTTAACTACGGTTTTAATGGCATTAAATTAAAGGCGCCATCAAAAATATTGTTGAAAAAAAAAAAGTTAATTAATTTTTCTAATCGACACCATATGATAAGTAAATAAAGTTAGTGTTGGCGTGTCGATTACATGTACGGTTTTGTAATTTTGTGATTTTCTATTAATCATCTTGATGCTAAATTCGAACTGCGCATGCCATTCTGCGCAGACAATTTTCTAATTCCAGTCCTAATTTAGCCTAATATTAGACCTAAAAATACGAAATAATCTAAATAAACAGCTCTATACCAGTCATTTATGACATGGTTCTGAAATATTGTTGTTTTCTTTCATTTCTTTAGCATTATTTGGCCGAATATTAAGTTTAATACAAACTGCAATTCAAAAATCACGATACCGGGCGCAAACTGTAGGTGATACTAACTTCCTTCGAGATAATAGTTAAGTGGATTCTTCCAATTTTTCTGATTCTCTCGATTCTCCTGATTCTTGCATACCGGAAGTGATGTAAATGAAATCACGTTTCTCAAGTTTATAAAACTTTGAATGCACCTAGTGTTTGTGACCATCTCGGAATTCAGACGGACCGCGATAACCCAGCTTCGAATCCTGGTCACGGCACCACAACGCTTTTTTGACATAGCAATCATTTTGTGATTTTGCATTTTTTCCTCTTTTGTGCTTTCACAATTTTGCACGTGATTGGTGGAACCGACCTCACGTGATAAATTCAAAAGTGCAAAATTGTTAAAATTGCAAAATTACAAAATCGCCTCTACGTAATGTTAAAAAAAACCTTTTTTTCTTTGTTTAAATTTAACAAAAATATTTTTGGAATTTTTTTCTCAACAAAATTCCCAAGTGAGATTGAGGGGAGTAAAGAGACCTGTGCGAAACACGATGAATGGTAAAAAAAAAAAAAAAAGAGATAAAAATGTTATATCTTTATATAATCGAGGTTTCATTAAATTGAGTAAGTGCAACTTATCTTTAAATGTTAAATTACTTTTTTTTTTTATTTATTTAAGAGTAAAAAAAAATTGTTTTTATTGTTGAAGCATGTTTGAAATGTGTTAAAACAACATTAAATTAATTTAATTTATCAATCCATATCTTTTTTAAAAAATTTTCACCATTTCAGTAGATTGGCTTCCCTGCAGTGGAACACGTTCCACCATTGCAAACATCAAAGTGTTGATAACAATTTCAAGAAGAAGGAAAAATAAATTAAAATAAAATGTCGGAGAGTCGACAACATCTTGTTAAAATAAATGGGAGGACTTGACCACACAAGAAAATGGCCACAAGTCTTTAAAAAGTCCAATGTATGAAGAAAAAAATGGAAAAACAAAGTCAATTTTTTTTACCTCCTTTCCTGATCACTGATGGATGTTCCCCACCAAAAAGACTGGCATCTGTGTCGATATTACCCTGCAAAAGAGAAACAAAATGGATTTTTAGTGTTGTTTTCATTTTTATATTTAAAAAAAAAATAATTTTTTTTTTTTTAAAATTTTAAAAATAGTGGACAAACTAGATAAGATTCTTGATTTAGTTGTTTGGTTGTAGTGTAGATTTATTATTCTTTTTCAGTTTTCAATTGAATTTTTCATTTTTATATTTTATTTGTAATTAAAGTTTCCATTTTGAATTTTATTTTTACATTTCACTAACATTTCACTTTTCTATTTCATTTAAAATTAATTATTTCACTTTTGGGTTTCATTAAATTAATTTCTTCACTTTTGTGTTTCATTTAATTAATTTCTTCACTTTTGTGTTTCATTTAATTAATTTTTTCACTTTTAAGCTAATTTTCAATAGAAATTTTACTTTAGTTTCATTTTTAAATCAAATCAAACATTTAGAACACCAAATTCAGCTTCTGGCTCTACTTGTAACAAAATCCCAAAGACAAAAAAAAAATATATTTTTTTTTTACAGCTTTTGAATCATTTTTACCTTTAAAAACCATTTCCCACCCGAATCTCCTCTCAAATTCCCCTCACAACACAATTCGCCTCTCAAATGAAATTCGCATCACCACAACCTCTCTAAAAATAATCTTTTAAAAATAAAATAAAAACAAACCCAAAATTCCAACCCACCAAATCAGTATTTCAAAAATTCCCCTCCAATAAACAACAACAACAACAGGAAAAGTGAAATTAATTCCATGCAACAACCCGCAAAATATCGAATCGTTTCACTGCACATGCGCGTGGGCGACGACGTGCCTGCGGGCGCCTGTGCCCAATCATTGGTTGCCCATTCAAGCGGAGGGAAAGGAAGGCGCAACGCACGCGTTTCCCGCCCCTTTGTCGAGAGAACTTGGACATTCGTTAATTGGTTATGATTTTTTTTTTTTACTTTTTCTTTCTCTCCTTTCCCTCGTTCATGAGCCCCCACTAATCAGCCTAATCAACGAGTTACCACCTGATCCCATTCCAGCCCAACCTTATTAGCACAAATTCCATTCCCCTGATTAATACCTGGTGAACTATTTTCAATTATTCAATGAAATTTCAAATATTTCTTCCCCAAACAAATTCTTCCCATTCTTAACCCCCAAATAATACTAAACAATCACTCTAACAACAAAGAAAGCAATATTCATTTTGTCAACATTTAATACCCTCTGGATAGGGTATGCCAAGAGTGTCTAAGGGCAAAACCTGACCACAAGGTACAAAGTGAGTCAATGAAAAGTGTTTGGTGAAATGCACTCACTCTTGTACTGACGATCGGCAATACTTTGGGACCCAAACACTTCTGAAGTTCGGTAATGCTAAAAACTTCCTCTAGATCAGGCACTGACCCATAGTTCTGGAACCATCATTGCCTCCCTCTAGAGTCTAGACAGAGTATATACCGAAGTACGTACATTGAAGAATTCTGCACCAGCAAGCTGTATCTGCACAAACAAGCTGTGTCTTAAATAATTCTGTACCAGCAAGCTGTATCTTGCAGAATTCTGCACCAGCAAGCTGTATCTTGCAAATCCACACGTGATTGCGCACGTCTTGGAATCTCGTTCTTGTACACCTCGGTCCATTTTCTCGAATTTTTTCAAATTCAAATTGTCTATTGCACACTAGTGAACAGTGCCATTACATGTTATTATTCCTAAAAATCATGCATTTCTATCCATCTTTATGAATGATCAACTCCAAAAAAGGCTACAAGCCTTCATGGTCACAGGTTGCCCATAGCAACCAGCTGGTTAAGATGGGGACTGCCAACAACTATTTTCCCAACAAAACCAAAGAGGAAAGAATTGCACACAGCAGGAAATAGAGCAGCAAAGCTTGCATGGATAAATGGATAAATTTACCCCTTGGATATCAAATGATTCCAGCACACCCTAGTTTCCTCTAGAGAGACAGATTTGTCTATCATCCTCATCCTATTTCAATCCCCCTCCTCCTGTTTGCAATCCCCCCACACATCCCTTCTCATATTCCATTTATATTTCATTCCCATCACTCATAGACCAGAGATGAATAACTCAAAAATATAATTTTCACTATAAAAATGAATATTTCACAATATGGACACCAGGGGAGTTCATATTTTAACACTAAGGGAGTGAAAGAGAATCATGAATAAAAGTTGATTTTTTTCTTCCCCCATTGTGACATGTACTTGTCTGTCAAGAGACACAGTTGGAACACTTTAATATTCATTGTTGTTCTATTGGAATGTGCAGAGCACACGTTTATTGTATCGGATTTCATTTCCCCTGGAAAAGTATGTATACCACGCTGAAAACACCGGTTCTCGTCAAATCCATTGCCGCTCACAAACAAGATAAAATCATTTGATATGTGCAGTTAAAAACTGCATTAAATCAATAAACAACTTCACTTGGGTTAAGGTTAACCTCCCAACACTACCGGTCCAGAGTAGCTTCATAAGCGTGCTTTTCAATTAAACTAACTTTAATTTCTCCTTCCGAAGAAGCCAGTACTTAATTCCACTGTTATGTGGCGGAGATATTCGAGATAATCTCGAAGTTTACGAATAGCCCAAACAACTGCGAGGCACTCTAGTTCCGTAGCTAAATAACAGGACAACTGGACAGACTATGTGTTGAAAAACCTAAGACAAACTCAGCATCAGTAGTCTTAGGAAGACCACAGACGACAAAAGAGTCTGCAAGAAACATTTGTCCACAAGAATCAGTGTCTGTCTTAAGAGTTTCAAAACAGATTATGCTAAACATCTCTGGTAAAAACATGAAGGCAATACCAAAATCAGACTCCAAAGCCTGGCTGTGGCACCACAGACTCCGAGTCTATCCACGAATGATGTCCCAGTCAGGCTTTGGCTTTTAAATTCATCAATAACTATATTTTCTTACATTATAATCTTGGACAACGTGCATCCAGGGCCTGGCTTCTGCAGGTGTCTGTTAAAGAAAATGGAAATATGAGGGAAATGCCAAAATCCTTGGAAATAAAAATCAACTAAAATGGAATTACAAACAATACAGTAAGAAATAACTAGGAAACACTATCCCAACAAAAACACAAGTAATGCTTGGACAATCAAATCTTCTTTGCAATACCATTATTCTTCCCATTATTAAAACAATAAACCCAATAAACAATTAGACCCAGCCAGCACAAATCTAGATGACAATTATACACACCAAAAATAATCCACATTCTTGGAATATTCCAACAAAATCAAAATGATACTAGAATGTCGATTATTGGAACATCGATTAAGCTAACGACCGGTTATCCGAACAGCGATAATCGCAGATATGCGCCCAGCTAAAATGCTGAACAGCTGATCCAGCTTGGTGTACCCAAAAACTGGATGGCCATCTATGGACCATTGAGGACATTGGTGTACCATGGGCGACATTCCTACAGTTCGCGCCCGGTATCTTGATGCTAAATTCGAACTACGCATCCCATTCTGCACAGACGATTTTCTAAGCTTAATATTCAGACTAATAATGCTAAACAAATGAGAGAAAACAACAATATTTCAGTACCGTGCCATAAGTTACCGGTACAAAGACATTGTGGATATCGAAAAACCCGAAAGAAGTTCCTGCAACACCCTATGGCTCTCTGAGTTAATTGTGATGTCAGGTGATAACACAACCACAATAAGATGATCCATCTAGTCCTTTTCCTAAGCTATCCTATGGATGGCAAGTTCAAAGAGGCATTCTTGCTTCTTGGTAGTTGTTAATCGGTGGCAAGAACCTTTCCCCCGTGATTTATATTCAGGTGCATTAAAATTTGCCAAGTGATTACATGAAATTATAAATCAGACACTAGAGGGAGGTCTGCACAATTGATAGGATGATGGAAAAAAGTTGCATGTCTCATTATGAAATGGAAAAGTAATGACTCCCCTCTGTAAATGGACAATTGGGGATATGACAAGTGATGAGAAAAGTTGGAGCAAACACCAGTGCAGGTAGTTTGGCATAAGTATTCTCATCATTAGAAGGTAAAAAAGTGAAATAAAAATGGAGTAGTAATCTCAACTTGAATTTCTCAAACAGGATGTTTTTGTCACTTGTTGTTTTGCTTTGCACACTAAAGATAAACAATTCAGATAAGTTTTAATTTTCTTTTGTGGAGAAAGCATTTTAAATTAAGTTTGCTGATAACCTTTGGATGAATAGAGCAGAGAGGGAGAAAAAAATTAAAGGTTAGGTCTAATTTAAAATAAATAAAAAATTATAATAATTGGGTTTTTTCCCTAGTGAATTTCAAAAATAATTATTTTAGAAAATTTAAAATTAAAACCTTTTCTTTAGATGAATTTAAGGCTAAATCATAGCAAATGTGTAAATAAAATAATATGTTACTTTATCTATGTTTTAGTCAATTTTAGACTGTAATGTTAATGTCTTGTAATGTTAATTTATCTAATTTTTAGTCAATTTTAGACTTGAAATCTTAATTTATCTAAATTTAAGTCAATTTTAGACCTAAAAATCAAATGAAATCTAATTTATCTGAAGTTTAGTCCATTTTAGACCTAAAAATCAAATGAAAGCTTAATTTCTCTGAATTCTAGTCCATTTTAGACCTAAAAATCAATTGAAATCTTAATTTTTCTAAATTTTAGACCTAAAAATCAAGCAAAATCTTATTCTATCTAAGTTTTAATCAATTTTAGACCTAAAAAACAAACAAAATCTTATTTTTTCTCAGTTTTAGTCAATTTTAGACCTAATTTCTTAACAATCCTTACATAATTTTACCCAAAATATTTTAAACTGAAAAACCTATTTTAGACTCTCCAACATCTTTTTTTTAGACCTTCACCCATTTAAAATTTTTTTTAGACCCACGTATAAATAATTTTAAACCATTCAATGGCCCACCCAAAACATGCACGCATCTATAAATTAAATTAAGTCCAGACAAATATTTTTCTGCATGCAAATGTCCATTTTTCATTCGCAACTTAGAGAAACAAGAAAAAACAACAACAAGTTTTGTGGCACGTTTGATCCTACTTATCCATTCCCATCACATGGGTGCAAAGTGGCCCAACACCTGCAGAAAGGGTCAATGCTACGTAGGCCTAACTTCCGGCTCTGCTTCATCACACAACCGGATGCGTACTACCAAAAGTGCTGCCATCATCAAATCAGTATAGGCGGAATTCTCGTCTTAGAAAAAGAGACGATGAAAAAACAACTAAGATTTAGCTTAATCGAATCTTTTGTTTCAACTTCCGGTTGCCATTTTATTGTAAACCATAACTAAATTAACAGCACAAACCCAATTTTCGCACGTGAATTAAAAATATACTTTTAATTATGATTTCAAACAGGTTTTAAAACCCACTTCCGGTAGCCATATTTGAAGAGAGAAAAAATGGAAACCACTTTTAAGGATTATAGGTGTCTGGTTTTCGGCACTGTGATTTGATTGTGGGCACAGTCACTTGATTTTAGACACTATAACTCGATTTTAATTTGGTTTCAGGCATTGTAACTCAATTTTAGGCATTTTAACTTGGTGTTAGGCACTATAACTTGATTTTGACTAAGTTTTAGGCACTATAACTTGATTTTGACTAAGTTTTAGGCACTATAACTTGATTTTGACTCAGTTTTAGGCACTATAACTTGATTTTAACTCAGTTTTAGGCATTGTAACTTTGCTTTAGGCACTATAACTTGATTTTAACTCAGTTTTAGGCATTGTAACTTTGCTTTAGGCACTATAACTTGTTTTAACTCAGTTTTAGGCATTGTAACTTTGCTTTAGGCACTATAACTTGATTTTAACTCAGTTTTAGGCATTGTAACTTTGTTTTAGGCACTACAATTAGGTTTTATCTTTGTTCTAGGCACTACAATTGAGTTTTAGCTTTGTTTTAGGCACTATAACTTACTTTTCACATGATTTAATGTGGTTTTAACTTGCTTTCAACTTGATTACAACTTCAAAACTTCATTTTAACCAAAAAAATATTCTGTAATGAACTTATCTTTAAGAAAACCACCACAAAAAAAACCTCCCTGCATGCTGCTAATCACTAGTAGTGTGACTAATTTATTGCTGAATTATTCAACAAAGACTACTGA
>JAQIXU010000237.1:0-47835 GCA_034701245.1 Strigamia transsilvanica
ATAAAATCGATGAAAATTTTGCATTCAAATTTCATTGGTTGATAAAATATTAAAAGCATAAAAGTGCAAGCATAAACCAGAAGTAAAAGAGAATAAAAAGCTATTCTTACTTTATATAAATTATACACAGCTCCTGAATTCCTGCCACCTGGCATTCGGTCTTCTCTGACAGCTAAACACATAAAGAAAAAAAAGGTTTCACGCATTAAAAACATGTTGTTGGTAGAATTAGCAACAATAATAACAGTATTACCTGCTAAAACCATCCCTTGCCTCAGACACTTTTGAAATCGACAAAATTGACACCTGTTCCTTTGCGCTTTAGTGATTTCACAGTTTCCATCAGCGACACATGTGTAAATCCGTTTATTTTGAACTGTCCGTTTGAAGAATCCTTTGCACCTGTAAGAGAAATCAGATAAATGATCGAAACGAAACAAAATTTCATTATTTATTCAAAAGTGCGACCGCAAGAATATTTGTTATCCATTATGATCGAAAAAGTCAGCAAATTTTATACGATTTTGAAACTAATTGTTAAGTGCATGGACACACATTGGAATAAATCAGTTTTTCTTAATATTAAAATATAATTTATATATTGTATATAGATATAAATGTATCAAAAAAAGAAAAATGTATAAATAATAAAACTGCAAACTATAAAATCTAAAAAAGAAAAAAAAAGAAAAAAGAAATTATAATAAAATAAATAAATAAACAAATAAATAAATAAATAAATAATAAAAAGAGCTAGAAACTGGTGACAAATTTAAAGAAAAAATTAATCTCGCATCATTTGAAAATGAAAAATGTCTAAGAAAATTAAAAATAAAAATATATATAAAACAAGAAATGATAAAATAATAATGATATATTGAAAGAAAATGGTTGCGTGGCGACAAGTCCGACATCTGGAAAAACATAGATTTTGTTACCACTTGGACAGCCAACGATGTCGACGACTCATCTCTAAGGTGAGAAAACTAGACAATCATATGTTTAATAATAAGCAATTGCACAAATCATTCATTTTATCTTCATGACCATACAAAAAACTCAAATCAAATAAATCAAAAAAACACTAGTTGCGTTCAAAACCTTTGGCTTCACTGCATTACAATTTACAATTCCAAAAGTGACATCATTTTAACGAAAACTTGTCGTCGTAAAATGACTTTTTTTTTAGAGCGAGGGTAGTGAGGATGATGGGGGGTCATTTTCGACCCACTTTACGACTTTTCTACATGTTAAAAACACATTTATCAAATTTTTCGCGAATTGCATCATCGTGTCTGGTGTTTACACCGAAATCCAGTGCGTAAAGTGTAAAATTAAATATACAGATAAACAGAGCAGCAGCCCCATTCGAAATGAATACTTCCCGCCTCACTTCATGCATTATTTCTTACAAAATTCACCAATTTTGTCGCATTTGGCTTCGTTCGAGTGGCCTAATGTGTTGTCCTTCGCATAACTTTTCCGCTATAAAAGCACAAATTGTGCCCAAAACAAAGCATCAGTTGAAACTACGAGTTAAATAGTTTGGTATTTTTAGATCAAAGTCACTTTTTTTTTTAAATATTTTATTTGATTTATTTCATCAAGATTTTAAACGCACCTAATAAGTGCATTCGACAATTAAAACTAAATTCAATTTTCATTAAGTAAAAACAAAATGAAAAAACAAAAACCTCCAAAAGCAAAACAAATCGTTTTGGTTTTCGTGGTTTTCAAATTTCCAAAATGCACTGAATTTAATTTTTAGCTCAAAAATCTTAAGTACTAATAACGCATTCAATAGTCCGACATGATTGCGTAAACTGTGCTAGAATCTCAAAAAGAAAATCATCAAAAATTAACGGGGGAAAAAGGATTATCCAGAAACAAAGCAGAAAAAAACCAAACGATCAACGGCTCTTACCCTTCACAAGTAATAATCCCATAATGCAATCCTGTAGCCTTATCATCACAAATCATACAAATCATGGGCTGCTCTTCCTCCTCCTCTTCACCTCCCTCCTTCAAAACTCCCCGCGTCGAGGTCGGCGTCATCGACGAGGACGACGTGCTCGGCGTGGGAACTTCCCCGTTCTGTCTGCTCCATCCACCGACAGATAAATTCAACGCTTGTCCATCAGTGGCCCACAGCCTCTCCATGTTCAAACTCCCGCTCCGGCTGCTAGACGACGCGCACGTCGACGACGACGGCATCGGATAGGCCACCATGAGAGCACTGCTGGACGACGCAGACGTCGATGTTCCTGCAAATCGATTCCCAGACCCGTTCATGCCAACTATCCCATATTTCTGAGTAGGCGAATGTTTATCCCCACCTGAAGTCGGTGGATAATTGTAGTGCGTTCGCATCCCACCAGGCGAAATGGCCGAACTGCCGCACGAACTGCTGCTAGGACTCAGCTGTGTCGGCGAAAGTCGTCTCTCCTGTCCTAGACTCAAAAGTCCGTCGATGCTCAACCGGACGGCCTGTTCGGCCTCCATATCGTCCGGTCGGGGTTGCACCATGCTGCTTGTAGTTGTAGTGCTGGGTCCTTGAGATGTCCACACCATAGTCCGGACTCCTCCCGATTCTCCCATGACTAGGGCCGGCGAAGTGCGGTAGCGCACCGTAGCGTACTTGCCCACTGATTTCTCATCTTCAGAGGACAAATGAAGAGGTGGGGGGTGTGTTGGGTGCCCGGTCCGAAACGTGCCATTGCCCTTCGTGGGCGTCCAAGAAGGACTTCGCGGCTCGTAACTGAAACTGCGTCGACGAGAACTCAAATCCAATTCCCTTTCGTGAACGTCGTCGCAGTCACCCCCGCCGTCGAAGACCCCACCGCGACTCCTTTCCTTCTGTCCTGGACGTTCTTCGCTCTCGATGTCGGCGGATTTGGCTCGAGGGGAACCGGAAACTGGAGGTTTCATGTCCTTTTCCGGCGCTGAATGTTCGGAATGGCCCGCTTGTAGTCGTGGGAGAGTGTCGGGTAAAGGGTTTGATGAGGCGGACATCTCCGAAGACGATGCCTTTGGTGACGCATCCGACCCGGATTTGCTGCTGCTGTGGACTTCCGCCCCCACCACACTGTCCGGCGATGAAGAGTTGGCGTCGGCGAGGGACTCTCCATCGCTGCTCCCTCGCGTGTCCACTTTGCGCCGTTTCAGTTTGAGATCTTGAAACAAACTCATTTTGCACGGGCAGTATTCAAGAGTCAGGACCATACTTCCTATTAGGATAAAAGAAAAAGAAAAGAAAATAATTAATCACCAATCATAATCAAAAGGGTTGTTGTTGTTGTTACACACTAAAATGTCAAAAACCAGCAAATAGCATTCGAATAGACCAATGCACAAATCACAGATTTCTGCATTGGTCTATTCGTAGAAGATAAATGAGCTGAGAATCGCTCAGCCTGTGTCAGTCTCTAGCTATCAAACATTACGAGCGTTTAACGAGCTGTTATCTGAATTTATTGCCGGACTGTGATTTTACGACAATTTTAGTGCTTCATTATAGTCTTCGAATAATAAAAATGACAAAAATGAATAACTTGGAGCCGATAATCAACCTTCGGGTGATTTTCGCCGAAAGACATCTCTCATTGGTTAATTTTCAAACAATACTTGCTCGTGATTCGTCACCGAGCCAGTCTGGTGAAATAATCAAAGCTGTTTCGTTTTTTGGAACAAATAAAAATAACGTGTGCCATAAAGTTCGACCTTAGATCTCATCCCTAAAAAAGGGATCTTAACCCGCAACGGTCAAGTTGCCCTTCATCTTCAAGGACCATAAGAATGGGTCAAGGAACCAAGCAATGCAGGCACATTAAGTAACGACCTCCGAGTGTTCAAAGACTTCAAATGATCACGTTACAAGTGAAGAAACGAGGTTAAGAGAGAAATTTTTTTTTTTTTTTTTTGCTTTTCCACCTTACAATCCTTTCACTGACCCATATCAAGTAAAGAAAATTATCAGAATTTATTCCAGTCCATCAGTTTCTCGATTGAGAGCAAATGGTTAATGGCCTCGACTGAGGTCAAACCTCCGCCAACGCGTCGTTCAAAATAGCGTGACGTCACTTTCACTATGAGATTATCAAATGACGTTACGCATCGCAGTTAGCTAGGTAAAGAACCGCGTCTCTCGCCGTCTGCTATAAATTGGGTCACGGGAATAATGACCTTGAAATGGGACGCGCTAAAGACGCCACTGACCACAAAGAGAGAAAGAAAGGCAACTGGCCGCACAGCTAACCGAGGGTCAATGCTTTCTCTAGCTTAATACTCGAGCAAATGTCGTTCATACCCCGTTTTCATACGTAAATCGATTATTTTCTTTGTAAAAATATCGATTTCAATGATTTTTGGATTTTTATTCATGGCAGTGCTATTATCTACTACAATACGTAACACTCCATGAAGGACATCGATGTAATAATAATCTATTTCCGGCCCTGAATTTACATAGAAATCAATAGAAATAAAAATAACCCTAAATGCCATACGTTAACATTGCCGAACGTCACTGTCGACAGACAGCGTGAACAAATTCATCACAAGTTTTGACTTAAAATGAAAAATATGTGCATAAATATGATCCTACCTGACCAAATACTTCCTGGTATCCATCATCCACACACTTTCACCCATCACAACAATCCAAACAAGGCAAAACAAGAACAAAAAACCGCAACAATCGTATATCTCCAAGTGATTTCACTGCACGGTCAAACGAGGTTCATTCCACGCGGCGTCACAAGCAACAACTGCCGCATGGCCACAGCCTGGCACCGGTATAAAGCCTTAACCTCATTGGAGGGTAAAATGGGCCACAGTTAAGATAGAGTCACCTCCAAATGATCCAAACAGGCCAAGACGAGTTGGAAAAACAAAGGAATTTAACAACAAGCAAAAAAAAATTGAAAAAAAATTAAATAAGAGAAGAAAAATTTCGCCTTTCTCAATGGCATAAGATGGTCCCTTCTTGGAGGAGAGAGGATTGCAGTTTGATAGCTCTAGAGTAGAGTAGTGAGGAACGCGCGCGTCTGTTTACGCCGGCAGGTCATTCACCTCCGTGGCACACTTTAGCCAGCGAATGGGAGAGCAGAGTCAATAAAAAGAGATTGAGAAATTTTTCAAAGGGATTTTACAAATTATACCAAAAAAAGGGGTGTAAAGGAAGGAGTTTATTTTTAAAAAAAATAATATAAAATAAAAAAAAAATAAAAAAAATTATTTAAATTATTTTCAGTGATTTAATATCGTTTGCCCGATCTCATAACATTTTCGAATCAAATAAATGATGTTTTCAATCAAAAACGACTAATTTAGCATTAAAACAACTGGAAAAACGAAAAAATTACGTCGACAAAGGTAAATCGTCTATTTAAACGGAGTTTACGTCTAAATTTAGATTAAAAAAGTAAAGAAAAATAAAAAACTAGATAAAGGCAGTTCTAAAAGAGTTGAACGACCTTTCGGATTTAGTTTTCTCGATGGATTTTTAGGTATAAAAATAATTATAATCCATTCCCAACATCTTCCAAATGTCAATGACCGACAAGTAACAAAAGCGACCCCGCCCAGCTGGAACCACCTGAGAGAAGAAAAAAAAAACGCTTCAGGGTTTTGTGTCTTAGAAAACTGGTTTTCCACACTAACCAACTGAGACCTAGCCTCAGGTCAATTTACACCCGACATCTTCTCTTGGCCAGTGTGTCACTATCACACAAATTCACTCTTCATCACAATGAACAAAGAGAATTATTCCAACACTTGTTCCGAGTATGAATTACAATAATATTCTTTTATGTTGAGAGCGCAGTGTCGATCGACCTTGTTATTGACCCTCCGCGGGAGTTGTAAAAATATATAAATAAATAAAAAGGTAAACAAAATAAAGCGAGTCGTTAAATCGACTTCTTTCGTCGTCTGCCAGACAAGCTAAGTCTTAGGCAAGATGGCGGCCGAAGCAAAACACCACCAGCATAGGGTGAATGACCTCGTTCGGCGGTCGATGATGTAACGGCGCGCGGCGGAGTCGCGCACGCGCTTCAACTCTTCCGCAAACACGCGGAGGGCATTCACCTCATTCAGAGGCTCTTTTCACATTTTCTCGCTACGACTCACTGGCGCTGTTACTAATAGCAAAGAGCAATGGAGACAAACAGCAAAAAAATAAAAAAACACATTATTTATGAAATTTTTTTGCGCATTTCAGAAATTGATTTTTTTTTTTAAAAATAAAATTTAAAAAAATTAATTTTAATCATTTATTTTAAAAATTTTGTTTCTTTTTGTCAATAGTTTCGAATTGTTTGGTGCTCTTTCAACGCAATTGCATTAGGCACTGAAGGTTAAAAATAAAAGTAAAAATTTCCAAGAAAAGCAAAAATTTCACAATCCCACACGTCATTATGACGTCAATCCCCTGATACCTGGCATTTAGCCAACATTTTATAAAGTAATACAGTTGAATCTATCGATCTGCTAGAATTCTACCCGCCCACTAGTTGCATTTGATTTGAACCTTATGACGTCGCTCGATCAATTTTGTCAGGTCATGTACAAGTTATTGACTCACACATCAAACAAGAGCAAGTTAACATCAACACCCACCCAAAAAAATAAAAAATTAAATAAAAATTAATTAAAAATTAAAAAAAATATATAATTGCGAATTCATAAATAAAAAATCAGTTGAATTTTGTTCCCAAAAGTCGATGAAAAACATTTCCAGCATCAAATTAGTGCAAACGTCGCCATGTTTACTTTTGTCGTCGCAAGAGTGTAGCATTACGACAATACGGGAGGGGAAGAGCATTTCTAACGGTAGTGAGAGGGGCGGTCATTGCTCCCGGAAGTCATCATTTGGTTCATTGAGGAAACGTATGCGCGGGAAAAAAAAAGACGACATAAAAGCGAACCAACCAACCACTCACGAACAATAACACATTCATCCGATTCATGCGTGGCCAATCAGCGTTTGTCTTACGAGTCGGATAAAGTATAGTACTCGCATTTAGACAAATGGTTTTTTTCAACCTATTAATTATTCATACGCTTCAAACATGTAATTTTAAAAACTGAAATGAAAAAGCTCACATGTGGTGTATTATTAGCTTTTCATCAAATAATTTAAAATTAAAAAAAATATAAAAATTGAAATTGCAAATAAAAATAAAAATAAAAATAAACAATCAAATTCAACGTCAAAAAAGACGAAAACTTCGTTCCGAATTAACCTAAATGCAGAAGAATAGACCCATAAATAAATACCAAGAACCCAAATTTCCTAATCTAACTCGCAACAAGCAAAAAATTCACACATTAAAAACACCCTAGTGTCAAAACTTGACAATTAAACTTCAACTTCACAAAACCCTAACCTAGATAAACACAAACAAATCCACCAACCACACAACCACAACACAAAAAAAAAAAAAAAAAATCCAAAAAAAAAATCAAGATTTCGTATATAAATTCCTATCTCCATTTCCTCCCACCCTAACAAAGGGTCAATGGCCGCTCGATTGTCAACATCATCCAACCAATGTTAAAGTCTCATTTTAGCTTTCTTCGCCCCCTTTTTCCACGCGTTACATTTAACTGGATTTAAAATAGGTGAATAAATGAGTTCATTTACCTTTTGAGCACAAATTTCTCTAATAATAATTAGGCGATAAGAAACTTTTTTTTCTTCTTCTTAATGGTCTAATGCCAGGTAGAGTGAGAAATGTGTCACTTTATAACAACTAGTGCTTGAATCGAATCCTACCTGCGTTTAAAGCATTTATATCTCGCTGCACTAACATGTACCATCGGTACCTCGAACCATCTGGAAGTGACTGTAGTTAAAATACAAATTATTTATCCCTATTCCCCCTCGTCTCATTGGCATTGACCTTGGGGGAGGGTATGTTGTGTGGGTTTGTAAATCAAACAAGGAAAAGAGAAAAATAATCGATTTTTTGTGTATTAATTAAATTATTTTTTCATTTATTTATTTATTTTTGGTTTAAAAATTGAATAATTTCAAACTTGTAATTTGTCATTTGAGATAGCGTCGATTATTGGTGATTTTGAATGAATAAACAAGACTTTATTGCAGCTGAGTCAGGTCATTGACCTTCCAAGCCAAGCTGCCGAAAACACCTGTTTCCATGGAAATATCGATATAGGGAGAGCTCCCTTTGTTCTGTAATACATTGACAACTTGTTCAATGTTAAAACATATTCTAGGAAACAAAACAATACCATAAATCCTCTCTAGAATTATCTTAAACAAAAAAAAAAACAATTTAAAAAATTACAAAAATAAAATCCAAAAAAAAACACTTTTTTTTGGGAATGTGCCAATTTAAGAAGAAAAAAATACCAAGAAACGTTTTTGGTACCTTTGAAAATCAATTTTAATTTTACAATTTTTTGATTTTTCCAAAAAAAATAATAATTTAAACAAAAAAAAATCGATCTTCATTCCCTATCTGCACTTGACCCCCAATCTGAGACCAAATGACCTTTAAGGTCAACCAAGTTCAAGGGTCAACCCCTTTTATACCCCAAATGCCCGCTCCCTTGAAAATCCCCCTTTAAATCCAAGAGTAAATTATCTACTTACACAGTTGGAAGATGATGTCCAAAAACGAGTCAAATAAAATTCCAACGTGAGGCTTAATTAGGAAAAAAGGGTTCAATTGCAATCAAAGGCAGGGGAAATGGGATACAATTTTCCTTAGTAATCCAAAAGGTCCAAATCGGTTTCCCTTGCCACACTTTGATGTCCACTAAGCCGCTCACACAAAGACGGTTGCCAAGAACTGTGGGCTCCAACCAACAACTGGCACGGACGTTCAAACAGGAGTCTCTGTCTGTTCTCATTCCTACCCACGTTTTGGTATGTGGGTTTCAACCCCAACCTTAGTGGCCTAGTAGCAATAATGACGTCATCAGACAATGACCCCTCCCCCCTCAAGGTGAACGGCCACGCGAAAATTGAGAATATATTTCAATGGCAAAGAAACAGCAGAAAAAGAAAAAAGAAAAAAAAATAATGACTACCCTAGGCGATGGCACAGAAATCAAATGGGTCAGTGACCTAATATCCCTCCCCAGCTGTTAGAGAAGGTGAGGGCAGGTATAATGTTTAAAATGTTAGAAGGAAGTAGGAAGTGGATTGGAATTGTACAAGTAAACATTGAAAAATGACCTCAGCTCAAACTTGTACTTGAAAAACGATGCCTAAATTAAGTTTTACTTTTTTCCGTACATATATTTTATATATTTTAAATTTTTTATTATAAACAGTTATACAGATGATGTGTGCTATACTTAATGCAATTGCCCTGTGAACTGAGAAAATGCATTTCTTTTCAATTGTCATTTCGATCAATAAAATTTGATGTTATTAATTAAAAAATTGAAATATATACATGAATAAACCGCTTGTTCTATTCGGGAAACGATGCGAATTAAATTTTGAAAAACAAACACAATTTCAGTACTGTCTTCTGTTTAGTTTGTTGATTTTGCACTGCGGATGAAGATCAGTAGGCCCCATTTCAATTGATCGGTTTACCGAAGATAAAAATGAAATTAATAAAACTTGAAAATCATGCGAATTTGATACCAGTTGACGTGTCGCACAAACGTTTGATGCCAATACCCAGAACCCCCAAATAACAAATCAGCCGAAATCAGCGCGTGGCAAGTTGTGAAATCATCCAACACGTAAAAAGAGCAACAATTTGTAAACCTACTAATGTAAAGTCGTAAATAAGATGTCTATAACAGTAGAAAATTAATTAGCTCAACGAGCAAATTTGTCAGTATGCTATCTACACAATACACCATTGTTCAGATCGTTTTGCAACATTCTTGCATCATTCATAAGGAATGGGATTGACCATCTCAATGCCAAAATCCGTTTTGCGTTGTTAAGCAACAATTGGACGTAAAGAAAACACTTATCTGAAGCGCAATTAAACTGGTATACCACGTTTCCTCCATTATTACCTTATTAAACCGAATAATATGCACATTTCAAGTACGCCAACTAACAACATCAAATAAACATTCTTTCATCCATGATAAAAAATTAAAAAAAAATTAGTTAAAAGGTTAGTTAAAAAACTAGAAAATTAATTAAAAATATAAAGCCTACTTGTTATTTTCTATGATTGTTGTCCGAGGAGCAATGGCTGCCCGATGGCCTCGGGATATAAGTCAATGTAACTTACATCTTAAACCAGTTCCTTGAGATGAGGTCAGTAAGCCAGTGAAGAAAGCTCAAGTGTCACATTGGAAAACATGCTTTATAACGAGCTAAATTTTATTATTTACTTATCAGCACTCACTATTATCAACACCATTTTACTCGTAGCACCATATAAAACATTTAATTTACTCATTATCAGTTAATAAAAGTAAAAATTCCAAATGATATCGATAGTCAGCACTGCATTTCATACATCTCTGATGCATTAATCGATTTTTTTAAATCGATTTTATTAAAAATTTAATACTCCTATATCTAATACCACAAATTAAGAAGATTTGAAAGCGGCTTATCATTCAAATAATTTAACTCTCAATTTAAAAAAATAAAAAAAATGCTTTTCTATAACCTTCGCTTTGTCCTCAAGTCAAATTAAAAGTCATCAAACTAAAAATAAATAAAATAAACAAATGAAGTAAAAAAAAAAAAAAAATTTTACACAAAAAAAAAATGTTAACATATTTTTCAATCTGCCACCCCCATAAATGACCTAGTTGGAGATATGCCAAGTTGAGGGTCACCAGTTCCACCTGAGTACCCTGGGTGGCTTCCCTTCCTCACTACCCCACCCTATCCTCCAGGCCACGTTGAGAAGGTCACTGTCAATAAACTGAGTAAGCCGGCCATTTTTTCCTCCTCCATTGTTATTGTTATTGTTGTTGGCGCCAGAGTAAACAAAAATATTGAACATTTTGGCGAAATTCGTCCCTGTGTGGAGAGAAATCTTCCCCAGACAACCCTGACTGAGGCAGACAACCTTGAATCAAACTTACTTGTTATTTTCTCGTTGAAAGAGCCAGGGACAAGTTTAGTTTAGGTGGAAAATGGTCAATAAGAAGGAGATTGGAAATGGAATAGACGTTATAATTGAATGAAAAACTGATTGAATTTTTCGAATTAAAAGAAAAGAAAACCTTGAGGTAAAATTAGGACTTTTCTTTTTTATATCTTCGTCAATTTCGAGTTTAATTCAGGGAAATTAAAGGGTTGAAATTATGCAAATAAATTTTCATGAAATTAATGTCAAAATGAAAGTGCTAATTAAAAATTAGGATTAAATTCGGGCAAAAATACTTCCCTTTTTGTGCGAATTAACTCAAGCAAATAATTATTTAAAATATTATTACTCATTACAGGAAATTTCATTTTTTATTTTTGTTTTAAATGTGTATTGCATTAAAAGTGTTTAAAAATAAAACGAGGAAGAGAAGGGAGAAAAAAACATGAGAAGAGAGAAAAAAAGGGGTAATTATTTTTGTCTGGCAACCATCTTTTCCTCTTTAAGTTCTAACCTCAATAGATGCAAGTTTATAACAGTCAGGCTGCTGACCTACTTTCCAGCCGAGCGAGCGCGCCGAGTCCTTGGTCGTGTGACGGCCCCCGCGCACCCACAACACTGGCTTAGGGGAAATGCCAATCAAACCCATTCCCTTAATATTTAACCTATATATAAATAGAAGTACCCGCAACGTTCCATCAAACTGTACAGCTATTTTTATTTATTTTCACCCGAAATAAAAATTAATTTTATTGTAATCAGGAATTAGGACTATTTTCACGAATAGTTGATCACAATTTCTTTTTTTTTTTTAAATATATATTTCTAATGGTTCCATTTGATTTATTATTGTTATTATTATTATTTAAAAATAAATAAATATAAATATAAATCATATTTTTGGATAAAGTCATTGATTTATAGAAAACGAACTTTGACTTTGTGTTCAAACAAAAAATAAAAAAAATGACTAAATTTAAAATTAAATTACAATTTTTTTTTAAAAAAAGAAAAATTAATTATTCATTTTATATTACTATACCATTTACGCCTAATCCCTACCACGCAATTTATTAAGATGACGTCGTCCATGATTTTATTTTACATTTCGCACATTTTTTTCCGCAGTTAAATATTAAAATAAAGAAAGAAAAGGAAGCCATAATTACATTATATTGGTCACACAACTTGAGTCAAAATGGGTTCCATGAACCGACAGTCTGAACGGAGGGGTGCGGTTGTTCACGTGATCAGATGGAACCCGTTTATCGTTCCCAATCACTTCCTCTTTCTCATTTTTTCTTTCTTCAGATATTCCTATGCAAAATCGTGGGTGGACTCTACATCCGCATTTATTTAACCTCCAAACTTTTCCTTTTCCTTTTAATTACACAATTTTTAACCCTTACAAAACTTCGACCATAATGCGTCAGTGAAATTACCCCTGAATCACTTGCACTTGCAGATCAATTGCGTGGGAAGAGTACATACTTCCTACACGATGACGTCACAAATAAACGCACCCATTTCTACACACCAAACCATGTGGGGCTCCATTAGCAACGAAACAAAGTAAAAATAAATTAACTAACTAAATATAAACTAAGGAATCCTCTTTCCCAACCCCTTCCACACCCCCCCACCCACCAAAAAAAAATATATATTTTTCCAAAAAAAAAAAATAATAATTGCCAATAGAAAAACTTTTAAAAATCCTCATTAAATTGATATAAAAATATAAAAATAAAATACTTCCCTTATTGTAAAAAGCGGAAAAGCGAAAAGTTGTATCCATCCACATGATCATCATCTTAAAAACACTTGAAACAACATTATGAAGGGGTTCCGCAAGCAAACATCAACCTCAGTGGCACGCGGAAATGAGTCCCTACCTTGCGAGCGTGCTGGCGGGAAGGTGGCGGCACGAGGACGGCTGAGTGGCGACGGTCGAATCGTTGAATCCATGATGGTAATCGCGAGCAAGAGTCGGAAGATACGGACAAAGCAGCGAGTAGTAGGGAGTGCAGGCGCCCACTGATATGTGTGGAATTAGGTCAAGGGTCAGGGCGAACCAGTGACGATGGCACCAGTCGAACCACGGCCGTCCGCCTCGTCCTCACCCCGCCCGATGGGCTTCCAATACCGCCTATCAGAGGCAAACGGCCGGGGTTTCATTTCCTCTATAGATGGCGTTGTTTTGTTTTCCGCAAATGCTTTGCCATGGATATTTAGACTTGAATGATAGTACAGTTGTATTATCTTCTAGTGGATTTTTTGTTTCACCGTTTATTTCATCCGTAACGATCGTTTTGTTACTCGGGAGGATGAAATACCGTTTTTTAGATATTTTTTTTTTTAAAGTTACAGTTGGAATACCAACGAATGTGGTTGATCAGATATTAGAAATAAATTTGAAATTTTTAAAGGAGAAAGCGAATTTTTAAAGTATTAACTGGACTTTTGGGGGTAATGTTAACTCAAAAATTAGATTTTTTTGGTATTGAATTGGATTTTTTTTTATATATAACATTGAATTCTTTAGGCATAAAATTGAATTTCTTTTGTATATTTTTGAATTTTCATACATAACATTGAATTTTTCATGTAAAAAATTAAATGTTTTAGGTATAAAATTGAATTCTTTAGATCAGCGGTTCCCAATCTTTTTAAGATGGTGTACCTGTTAGTGGAGTTCAATATGGTGACGCGTACCAATTGGTCAATATTTTTGGGAAAACTAGTCGGATATGATGCAAAATATTGCTTTCATTATTAATTCCACAGTTTGGGAACGTCTACTTTAAATGAAAGATTGAATATTTTAGGTAACAATATGGTGACGCGTACCAGTAAGTCAATATTTTGGGGAAAACTAATCGGATATGATGCAAAATATTGCTTTCATTATTAATTCCACAGTTTGGAAACGTCTGCTTTAGATGAAAGATTGAATATTTTAGGTATAGAATTGAATTCTTTAGGTGTAAAAAGAAATTTTTTAGGTACATAATTGAATTTCTCATGTACAAATTTGAATATTTTAGGTAAACAATTGAATTTATGTATAAAATTAAATTCTTTAGGTGAAAAATTGAAATCATCAATCATCAAATCGGGCACCATTTGCAATAGTCTTTGTCTTTTAGATTTACGCCAGTCTGGAGAAGATTATTTTTTCATGGGTTATAATCCATGATTTTAAGCTTTACACATGCACAGTTTGAACAAGTTATAATTTAATCCAAAAAATGGATTATAATCTGTTGCGTAAAACCCCCTAATAATTTTTCCGATAAATTTGTTCGCCAACACCTTTTCCCAGCGCCGGTTATTTCCTCCATTTCCAAAGCCATTGATAACAAAAAAAAAACTGAAACCTAACAACCCTATCTAAAATTAAAATCCAAAATTCAAAATTCAAAGACCAATTTAACACTAAAAATTAAAATCCGACTTTCTTTTGAATATCCCCTCAATTTCAATTTATAGGTTAATTTCATTTCAGAACTTGAACTTTTTTCCAAGCTATAATTTTCAAGACCTGCAAATGTAAATTCTTCCTTGTCTTCACCCCTCAAGCTTAAAACTCAATACCAAATTTCTTTTTTATTTAATCCTCCAAATCCAATCCCTTTATTAATGGGTTAACAACATCACAGAACTTGATTTTTCTGGGTTAATTTTTCAAGACCTAAAAAATTAATTTCCATTTTTTTTACACTTTTTAATCCCCAATAATAAAAAAAAAATTAATTAATTAACAAATTAATTCATCCCACAAATTGCATCATCCACAATCGCCCTTCACTTTTCCCCCATTTCAATCACATAATTCAAACTCATCGCCCATAACCTACATTAACGTATTCCGAGTTGTTTATAGAAACAAAAACCTGAAAAAAAGAGAAAACTTCACCTCAACTGACCCGAATCTAGTTATGAGGTCACTACTTTCTCTCTCCGAGCGAAACCAGGGCAAAATCAGTGACCAATGAGAGTCCGAGGAGGAAATACTACAGTCACCACATCCGTCCGCGACCGCGCACCCCTCAGTGTCCCCCGCCCCCGCAATCCAACCACCAACGAATAAGGGGGTGGGGCCTTGGACCATTTCTAGGCAAGGCCAGTCGTCTTGTTGTGCAACCAAATTAGCCTCAACATATCTTTTCTCAGCCGGTCAATGACGTCAATGACGGGATTGATGTCATCGACTATTCTATTTGTCTACAGGGGCGATAAAATGTGAAGTTCAAAGGTCAACTTCAAACGTTTGACCATTAAATTCTTTCTTTTTTCCATTTAAAAATAAACAGAAAATTTTTTGGAAAATTTTTTGTTTTTTTTTTGGGAAATAAATGACGTCATTTACGGTAACATGCCAGCGAGATAAATGTCATTGCACTTGAAGAATAAAGATAAACATAAAGAATTTATTTATTCTTCGGAAAGAAATTTTCAATGAAAAAAAAAATAAAATATTTGAAAATTGATGAAAATTACAGTGCAATTTGTTTTATAACATTGTTCAAGCTTCCAGGAAACAATCAGCATGTAAACAAACCTCACGTGTGAAATATGACGTCATGATTTCCTCTTCCGAAAAACAAAAAAAGCGAAATGAATTTTTTCTTTCCAGTTCGATTGTTTAATTAAATGAAATTTAAGAAATATTTGTGTGTTCTTAATGGAAGGAATTTACGTACCTTAAGTGCGGTATTTGATTAGATTTTTTTTTGTCAAACCCCATTTGATCTTTATCAAAGGTTATTAATCGACCTATGAACGTGTGTTGTGTTCCTTCTCTTGCCTCGTGGTTTATTGCGCAATGTAAACTGCGACGCTGCATCAGAACAAATTTCATCACTTAGAATTTAATTAGATTTATTATTTACCTTTATGGGTTTTCTTTTTTTTAAAAAAATAAACGGGTGAAGTCTTTGGAACTATGAAATTCGGGTATTGCAAATCCCTTTTATTAAAAGGCAATAAATTGGAATGTATGGATTTTAAAAAACGGGAAAATTGACGGTTTAGTTTTCGTGTTTTAATTGAAAAGCGAATACGTCGCCTTGTGCGCATCAATTCCAACCTTCGGTTTAATCGTTTTGGATTCAGTTTTAGGGTTTATTCGACTTAATTAAGCAGAGTTTTCTTCTTGTTTGGATTTCTTGTTTTGAAAACTGTTTAAAGATAAAAATTTTCCATAAAAACACAAATCAATGAACCCATTTTGTTTCATTTACGATTATACCTTCGTTTATTATCGTCTTGGGAATAATTTATTTTAAAAAAAAAAAACAATAATTCAATTTTTATCGTTTTTTTGGGGTATACATTTTGCATTTAAAAATAAAAGAATCAATTAATCGGCAGAAATAAAAATTCTTTAAATGCAAAAGTCAATTTAGTGTAGAGAAAAAAAAATCAGTTCGCGAGCCATCATCCAGTTTTATAGGCTGCAGTGAAAAAGAAAAAACACCCTGGTGGCAAAATGAGAAAACGTTAAAGAGAAAGGGGTGAACCGGGCTCGGAGGATGACCCGAGTATATAGCAATGGCGATTTTTCTTTGCACAGCGGCTTCCCTTCCGGCTTTATCACGCTAACCCAGTTGCAAACGAAAACCAGTTTGAAATCGTCATTCACCCATTGCCCTAGGGGAGATTTTTTAACTCAACGTCAAGAACAAAAGTGACCTAATAAAGGCACCGTTGATCACGAAGATGAAATCTAACCCTTTATGCCCAATATGAAATTAAACCCAAAACCTTCATCCCAATCAAATGTTGCAAATATTTTAAAAACAGTAATTTTTTTTTTTAAATTAAAAAAAAAATAAAAATTTATTTACTTTCCGCAAAAATGCATATCTCTATGTCGAAATTGTAAACACAATCAAGGAAACTTTGAAAGAGAAACAAAATCCCCTTCAAAATCCCAATTAAACTTGAAAACTACGGAAGCCATAAATAACCAACCACACACATTTTCAACTTCAACCACTAACATTCATCATAAATCATTTATTAACTCAGTTTACAACACTTAAAAACACCTGAACTGAACACTTGCAAAACAAGCTTCGTTTTCTCCATCTTATTTACTTATTTTATAGAAAAAATAAATAAATAAATAAATAAAATACTCGCATACCATCATCAAACTAGTTCCAATAAAAACATGAGTAATAATTCGAATCAAAAAAAGCCGGATGGACTCACTAAATCGATTATGTTGTTGGAAAAATCTACATCAACTAGGTTAAATATGTAAGTAAAACACTTACTGTTTCATCTTCGAGTAGCGATGGAGTTTGTGTGCAGCCATGCTTGGGGTCATTGTCCTCTGAGTCGACGGCACAACATTACCTTCTCTCACCGCCTGCCCCGCATCAACACCGCCGCTGAATGGCGCACGCCTCCCGTAGACAATGTCACGCGTCGTCGGTTAATTTTGTCCTTTCGTTAGGCCCGATTTTCTTGAGATGCAGCGATAGAGCCTAGTGAATTTGCCGAGTTGTTGGTGCGTCAACAGGCTAACGGTTTCCCAAGCCAGTCACGCTCCAATTTCCCTGCACATTTGCTTCCCGCGAAACTGTATCGTGTCAATGACCTTTTCTGTGTTCTCAGCTGCCCATGTTGCTAGCCATGTTCGCTCGATGGCGCCACAATATGGGTACTCATTGCTGGTAATTGGGTATCTTTTTAATTCGGGGTCACGGTGCGCATGTTATCCCTGGAGTAATCCATCGCGCTTAAATAAAAGTTCTTGTTGGACGAAATATTTTATGGAAAATATAAATTATATTTGGGTGAAATTGCGGTGGAAAATAATCGGAAATCTGACACTGACTAGATACGGGCTGGGACCGGTCACGAAACACGCTCATCGGTAAAGAGCCGAGGATTGGTTGGTTGTAAAGAAGCACGTGGTTCAGTCCGTTATGTTTCCAAGCGCGAAATTTAAATGTTTGTTTTCAATTTGGTCATGAAATAAATCGTGCTTTTTTTCCCGATTGATAAACGATATTCGTAGTTCTGATGGATATTGGGGTAATAATAACATTGTTTTTGTCTCGATTTCTGGTGGTTTTGTAGTAAAAGTAGACTCTGACTCGACTTGATTTGAATAAATTATCACAAGTGAAATGCAATGACAAAATCTTTACTAATTTTGATGATGAAAATCAATTCATTTATCGCAAACAAAACAACTGTGTTCAAATTGGGGATTCACAAACTTAGATACACAAGTTACTACAACTTTAAACGCATATACAATCACCGATTTGCTGATAAAAAGCTGGGTGCACATTATTAATTGTCAAATTTGACTTGAACAATTTAATATTCTTTAGGACACAGTAAAAAAGGCTTACAATTCAAATAAAACAAACTTACAAAAGCAATTTTCCAAAGACAAGTCTGGTAAATTAAAAAATAAAAATAAAAAAAAATTAACATTACAATCTTTTTGTATTGCCCTTTTTTGCTCGATTATTGTTAACTCGCTACTCTAATAGTATTAGCAGTACTAAAGACAAAAGAAAGCTAAATGTATTTTTTTTTTCCTTTATAAATTTCCTGTGAATTTCTTCCTGAGAAATAAACTGTGCGATGCCGAACATTACTATTGACAGAATTAATCATAATAATAAAAAAAATAATGATGAAAGCATCCATTTTTCTCTATTACACCATCTTTTACGTTTTTTTTGTAATAAATTCAATTTTGTTCACATTTAGTTGGTCCTATCTCCGTAGACAGGAAAAATAAATCAAAATAAAATAAATGAATTAAAAATAAAAATAAAATTAAAACAAAATTTGACGGATTACATCAATGCTATCAAGAAATTAACCATTAGATATGTTCTTCTTTTTTTTTGTTTATTTATTCTAGCAACGTCTATCTCCTGCATAATATAAAATTTCAATTTTCTAAAATAGAAAGAAAAGAAATTGCAAATTAATAGATAATCCATCTCGGATGACGCTTTCCTGACTTTTAAAACCCAAATAAAATATGTAATAATAATAATAATAATAATAATAACAAATTTCCGTGGATTTCATTTCAAAAATGTTTAGTATTTCTGTGTTCGAGAAATAACGCCAGAGAATGTTGCCAGCAGATCTTCTTTTACTGCAATTAGTGGCAAGAAATCCCTTTTTGTAGCTTTATTCCAGAAGAAGCAGCTATCATTGCTGTAGTCGGTATAGGGTTCGCAAACCCATAACAGCACTCTAGTACCACAGTGGTCTCAAAAATCAACAGAACCTATCAAAACAAACACTTAATCAATCAAATTTATCAATCTTAAATCACAAAAATACACATACTCCTCTTTTTTAGTTTAAGAATAGTCATTTCATTGTGGCGCAGTATCACGTTTTTGTTTCTGTTGTTCCAAAAGACGTTCCAATGGCGATGGACCAGGACCAGACCATAAAGACTAATAATAATAAAATATTATTTTTAATACGAATAATTTAATTTAATTTTTGTTTTAACTCACCTGAAGTCCAGGCTGCATGAAACTGTTAAAATTTGATCCGTTTGATGGCACTTGGTTACTTACAACTAATAATAAACAATAAAAAATCAATTAACTTGAATTAATCGATGAAAAGTGTCCTAATTTACCCTCTGTAGGCGATGTGGTGGACGCAGGATTAAGTCCCGAAGACCAGGGTGAATTAAACAAGGAGTAAGTGTTTCCAACGACATCACCACTGCCATCACTATCCACATGAGCCCTTTGACCAGTCGATGACTTTGCCGATCCAGTTGCAGTTATTTTCGACTGGGAGTCGCTCTTGGTAAGCGGCAGCTGAAGAGATGCCGAACAACCAAACGGCAAACTGGATGCAGGGTTTTGAATTTGATACACCATATTCTCCGACAGATGATTCCGGTTTTGCGAGGGGACATGAGATGGGGGGTTTGGAAATATTGGATGATAAGCACCGGGTGAAAGTGCCTGCAATTGAGGCGGGGGAGGCAGGGATGAGGCCGAACTGGAGATATCAGTTTGAGAGGGGTTGAAATACTGGTCCAACGAAAGATTCGCTTGTGTCGGCGCAGGCTGCGGCTGTTGGTACCAGTGGACTTGTTGATTGTAAAAAGTGCTGGGAGTCGAATCGGGAAGCGGATAATTTAGCTTTGGTTGGTTTGATCCGTAAACGTGTTGTTGCGGCTGCTGCGCCGGCAGCATGAAATTGTTGGTTTGTTTTAAGGGCTCCTTGAATTGGTACTGCGCTGGTATTTGAGGGAAATCGGTTCTTTGGGGAAGTTGTGAAGTGTAGGAGTTAAAATTTGGACCGGATGACGGAAGACTGTAAAATTCCATTCTAGGTGGCGTAAAATTCGCAGGATTTGTGGTTGGAATTGGATCCTGCGTTGCTGAATTACGATTCTGAAATGAATTGAAATGAAAATAAATCAAAATGAATTTTTTGCACATTCAAATAAACAAACCTCAACATTCGCAGGATAATTCATAGGCATTCTGTTCGATGGAAATTGTAATGCACCATTATTTAGTTTTACATCCACCTTAAACGAAAAAAATAATAAGTCGAGATTTTTGAAAATGACTTTGAATAAATTTCAATTAATGTACCGTTTGGAGGTTAGTGTTACTCATTTTTTGATTTTGCGAACCAAAATGATTCACCATCAACGAAGAGTAAACGGTTGGTATAGTTGGATAAGTTGCTACTGAAGTACGATGGGTATTAATAGACTGTGGTGGCGTAATTGTTTGCGGTGGTGTACCATCTGAAGATATAGGTGGACTCGGACTTGGCGTTTTGAACGTCACTTGTTTCGACTCCATTTTTGGTTTCAAGTTGCCATTATCGACGGTCTCATCTTTGGGTGTTGGATACCTTTTTTGTAATATTGTCTAAATAATAAATTTAAAAAAATTAAATAAAAATAAATTTAACATCAATTTTTTTAATTAAATAATTTAAATATTTCACCTGCATGGCCACATTTTGCCTTAATTTCCGTTCACGCGCATTATTTTGAGAGGAACGAGTGTTTTCCTTCTGGACTATTGGTTTACTCTTCTCAACTTTATCCTTGACAATATCTGTAATTAAAATTAAGTTTTTTTAAAATTATTTTTATTAATGTTCCACAGAAATTCTTACTGTATTTGTCGGTTTCTTCTGGTGCATGACTTATAGAAGTCTCTTGAGAACCGACACTGTTGCTGCTGCTATCGCCAAAACTTTCCACCATGACGTGACCGTTTCGAGCTCCCTTGTAGCCACTAACTTCTTCCAATTGCAGCAGAACCTCACTAGACGGTGCTTCTTGGATAATAGCTTCAAATGCAAGTAGTTTATCATCACCTTCCGCAGTTTGTCGCACAGTCATCAATTTCCGTCTAAAATGTGTATTCAATTAAAACATATTTTCTCCGATTTCCATTTTGATTTTCTTTACCCTGCAATTTCCTGTTCACAGATCCATTTGCCATGACTTAGAAGTCTATATGTTCTTAATTTTGCCTCTTCTTCTTCAGTCAACCTTGGGGTCGTCTCTTTAAATTTATATTGCCTATAATTGTATGTTTTAGTGAATATAAAGAAATGATTTATAGTATAGTTTAGTTTGTGTACTAACCTATGAGTTTTAGCTAATGGCAAAAAACATTGCAAATCCCAATCTTCAGGAAGGGGAACGTCTTGATCTAATTATTGAACAAAAACATTATTATTATATTTTATAATTTAAAAAAAAAAAACGAATGTAAATTTACATTTACTTAAGTCGAAGCCATTCATTGACCCAACTTGAATACCATTTAATAATCTGCACAAACTCGGCCATATTCTATTTAAAGAGATAATAATGATTAATAATTTTCAATTTCAGATTTCAAAAGATAATTTGTTGACTCACTGAAATTTATTCGCGAAAGGTTGCGATTTCAAAATATCTACATCTTGTTGTAACCAATCTAAAATTAATTTTACAACCGGAAGTGCGTAGTAATCTTTAAAACTGTTTTCGTCTTTCATAGTGTAAACAAGTAATAAAATTCCGTTCAATACATTAGCTGCAATTTATAAAAAAGAAATTAAATTGAATCCAAAGAACATTGAAATTGAATTAAATATTTTTACCCAGTAAATCCAACATTAAATTGTAGATTTTAGCTTCATCCTCACTCCTATCCTGCCTATTTGTTTGTGACTCAAATCCATGAATCGAATGAGAAACAGCAAATAAATTGATTGCTATCATCTGAATCAGTTTCCAAGAACTTAAGCTTTCAGTCGCGATTAAAGTTGACAAATTTCCCGATAAAGCTTTTACCAATTTTTCGGCTCTAACTAAATCTAAATTTAATATATAAAAAAATAATAATTAATTAAAATCTAATAATAAAAAAATAATTTCTCAATTTTTTTTTTTACCCGAAGACATATGAACAAGTCCGTGAAACTGCAAAAACGTGTTGATGTAGTCGTAAACAGACAACTTTGCTTTTCCTTCGATATTCAAACTTAAAACAACAATTGTATACAGTCAAAGACAAATATTTATAAATTTGCTAATAAACTTACTCATCTCCACTAATTTTTGCAAACATTTTTTGTAAATTTGTAGATGCCACTGGAAATGGATGTTTAACAGCTATGCTCCGCACGTAGTAAAATACCATTGATAGTTTTTCTCCTTTCGCAGCTTCAAGAATTGCCAACTGATTATATGGTTGACCTTTAAAAAAAAGTAATTCAATTAATTAATTAATTAAAAAGTAATAATATAATACCGTTGCTTGGAACAAGCTGAGCTGCATGTCGGTAAAATGTTTCTGCTTGTAGCGACTGATTCCGATACCGCGCTATACACAAAACGACAAATATATTAGAAAAATTCATTTACTTTTTTCTTCTAATTTCTAATTTCTCATTTCTCTTACCAATATCACCAAGATGAACGAGGCAATGCTGACATACATAGAAACACGAACTCTTTTCCGGTGGTGTTATATTACAATTAACTTTCTTAGAACCTAAATATTAAAAAAAAAGAAATAATAACACACAATCTTCCTTATAAATATTTATTCACCTTTAATAATTCCATACACTGATCCTTTTCGTCGACAAGGAAGGTCTAAATCAAAGGCGTCACACAATTCTTGCAGCAACTGTAAATAAAAACCACTTGCAGCTTCTAAAAACCATGCCAAGTTTCCTTGAGATTCACTCTGTCGTGGATTCTTAAAAAAAGAAAAAAAAATTAGTAACCAAAATATCGAGCATTAACGCATAACAACAAATGTTTACCTTTTTATCTTTCGCTAGATGCTGCAGTGTATTAATTTGATTCTTAAATACGTAATTCCATAAATCTTGCTCCACTTTCCTATCCAGTGCATATTCTAAATCCATAATAAGTAACTGTTGGTATAACTGCTGCAATTTCTGATGAGAGGACCATGCTTCATTGTCATTAAGGATGTCTCCTAATTCCGAGCGAAAAAAAAAACAAACGAAAAAATGTAAACAAAAAGCGAAAACGCAATAATCACCGCCCCGTAACGACTTAATCACCTGATACTTTTTCTTTTAAATCTTCTGCTTGCCTGCAACGAGATGAAATAAACAGATCAATTTAATATTTAGAGAAATAAGCTTGCGTTTCATTTAACATTTTAACAATCTTAGCATCTGTGTAACATACACCGCAACAAAAACAATCGACTCATTTCCTTATTAAACGACTTCGTCTAATGTAACGCGCATATACGTTGTAAACATGTAAGCAATTTGCACAACTAAACGTTGGAATTAGTCGTAAATATTATTAAGTGCCGTTTCACTTTCAAGTAACAAATTTCACATTAGGCCTACACGATCACTTACTATTTTCTTTAATTAGTTCAAATAATATTATCTCGAATAATCTACGGCAATATAAAACTCACTTTAATATTTGCACTGCTGCTTTCATTGTAGGCGTAGCCACTTTGCTTCTTCATTGAGGAAAGCTAACAAATAATAGCAATCCCAAACAGCCTTTCACATACTGTAGCGCCATGTTTGATTTCGACGGCTATTTGAGATAGGTTTTGCCTGGAATAAAGATTGTGTTACTTTTAGGTCATTCCGGTTCCGCTACGTCATGTCAGCTCAATTAGACGTAAAATAAAAATGTGTGTTACAAAAAGAAAAGATTGATATTTTTAGGCGAATAGTTGTTATTGAACGATTAAAATTTTAAAATTTTGCGTAAGATTTATATTTTAAAAATAAAGACGTTTTATTGTATATTACTGTATTTGTTGAGAGATGTCGCTGCCACGTATTTAGCACGTGGCGGTAAATTCAAATAACGTAGTCTTCTCAGCTGGCTTCTGTGAGGTTGATCAAAATAAAAAATATGAATCCGATGCTCAAGTTCGTTGGAATAGAATTTAAAATTAATTGTAATTAGGGCAAAGTGATGAAACAAATTATTGTTTACAATTCTGTGTTTTTTTTTTAAATGTTGCTGCTGTGGCTTCAGCTTACGCTGAAACTCGCCAGATGGCAGTGCACTGCCCAAATCGAAACCAGAATTACCAAGAAAGGAAATACAAAAAAATTCATGGAGTTTTGGATCACAGAATTTAAAAGAAAAAAAAAAATTTAAAAAATATATTTCCTCATTTTTACAGATTTTAATAAAGCTTGTTCAAAAAATAAAATCTTTATTTCATTATCGTAAAAGATAAAAAAAAATTTAAATTTTTTTTCATTTTAAATTTATCAAATCAATAGTTTAATTTAGCACACTCGACGCATTTACAAGCTACCTTTAAGACGTTGGTATTTGTAAACTCATTATGCTAGCTTACAAATAGCGCTAAGTAAAAATAAAAAAAGAAGCACTTCACTCGGACCGTTTGATCACAATTAATTAAAACTAAGATGGAAGAGAAAAAGCCTGAGAGAATGGGTGGGAGTGGCTCTCTCTGACGGCTGCTGCGCAGACTAGTTAAAACATTTTATAGCAAGTTCCTGCACCTTTGTTATTGCATCATGGCAAATTGACTGGGTCGATATGAGAAAGGAAAGATTTCACATTGCTTAGTTCTATTCTGCGCCTTTAGAAGTAATATGACCTGAAAAAACGATATGAAACGACGTTTAAAAGTGGAAAAAAGTGAGTTAATCTTGGAAAAAAAGAAGAAAAACTCCCGCTTGTATTTCTTTAGGGCTTAATGAAAAAAAAAATGAAATTATTCATGCAGTTTTTGCGAGCAGTGGTCTATATATGAACGAATAATTTGGTTGGAATACGAAATACAATCGAAAATCCGCCCACTGGCTGCGATGTAAACTCGGCTTGAGTTATCCTTTCGAATGGGCTCCTAACGATAATTTATTGTTGTATAAATTACAATAAATTGCTAAAGGAGTATTTTCAAATTGTTGGAAACTTGTCCGACTTTGTTTTATTCGATTAAAACAAAGGTAGAGAGAGAAATATATATCTAAAAGTGTGTAAAATTAGATAGTCCCTTATTATTCCAAATGAAATTACAAAACAGGTCCAGGTTTTTGAGTGCGGGCACAATAAATTTGATTTAATTGAATTTCTGTGTGAGAATGCAAAGTTGCAGCAGTTTACATGTAAGAAATCTAATTCCAGCAGTATACAAGGTTAAATGAAGGCAATTCTAAGGCCACAGCATCTGGCTTTAACATTGGGGTAAACTTAAGAAAAATATGTGCAGGACAGTAAGGCCAAATTGTCACAGGATATAAACTGGACTGGTGCAATTTCCTAAAGCCACCGCTTTGCACTTGCACTACTGCACAATGATAGGTTGATAAAGAGGTGCGTGTGGCTAAGTGTGGATGTCATTAATCGAATTTTTTCTACTAATTAATGACATAATCAGCATTCTTCTATTTTTCTTCGAAATTTGGGCAAGTCTCCAATTCATGACTGACATCTCGATATCTTACTTCATATTTGGTATATTAGCGCACAATGTGAAAGAGTATACACTAAAATTTAAGTCTTTATAAATAACTACCAATCATATTTAGCTACTATAATAAATAAACGGAAGGCGCATTCATAAAGTCATGTTTAACTTGCAGTTAATCATGTTTTGTTGTTTTAATGTCGTGCGCATGCCCACTGCGACTGAATTTTTTTAAGTTAGATCGAGACAAGCAGTTTAAATGTTGTTTAAAATGCTGTTTAGTCTAAATTACTTTATGAATGCGCCTAGAGAATGAAATGAAACGCATCCCAAGTAACACAAATGTGTAGAATGTGTACAGACGTTCTGTTTGTCTGCACAGACATAGCACAGAGTTCGGTCGAAACTGCTGTCTACTTTTGTACTAAAAGTAGCTTTGGTTACAAGCACGCACTTTGGTCACATGATATACGAAGACCAATAGAAAAAAGCGCGACTTTGGTTACACGTTTTAAGAATACATGTGACACACTACTGTATAGCTGTTGACATGTTTGCGGTCTGTAGAGATTCAGTGGAATAAAGCAGAACGTGAAATAGGTACACTAGAAGAAATATAGGTGTCAAAAGCTGTTCCCTTTTTTGGTGTTGAATTAGTAAATTACACCATTGAGGTGTAATGGACATAAAGGTGTAAACATTACATCTTTATGCTTCTACACCTTGCAGATGTTATGATACACCCTTGGGTGTACATTTATTCCCATATGGAGTAACTCTACACCTTGATGATGTACTTTACACCTTAATGGTGTAAATATATGGATTTAAATAAACAGGTGTGGAAAAAATAAAAAGTGTTCTAAGAGGAATACTATGGTATTTTCAATTTCACATATTCAAAGCCACCATTTTCTTTTGTTGATGAAATCTTATTGAGATGTTTTACATTTTTTTAGCCACACTCAGATTCCAACCCTGGTTAATCCATTTCATAGTTCAGTGTGTTAGCCACTAGTCTGTTTTGACATATAACAAATGTCAACACAAAGAACCTTTAATATTATTTATTTGTAGGAAAAGTGGTGTAAATAAACTCCATTTCTTACACCTTTTTTAAGTTTTACACCTTTTACCAAAAGCTGTAATTCTGCCATTTTACACCATTTTAACACCATTTTAGTTCACACCTTTCGCTTACAATTAAAAATCTTTAAAAGGTGTAATCGATGCTTTTACACCTTTTTACACACATTATTTCTCCCAGTACAATAGTAGTGAGTCTTTGTTTCATCTTTAATTTGTTTAAGCTATTCAAAAACAACTTGCTTAACGATTAGTGTTTACTCATCCAAGAATAATCGTGACGTTTCGAACCTCATTTAAGGTTCATCTTCGAGTTAAGTAAGTTGTTTTTGAATTATTTCTGCATTTACTATTTTTACTTTAACTTTTAAACTTTGATCTTGTTGTTGTTGTAGTTGGTAAGGATTGATCTGTCTCAGTCTAATATTATTATACTGTATATATATTTTTCTATCGTTACTAGTGGATTTTTAAAGATTATTTTTGGTTTGTAGTGTGTACACAATCCGTACAGAAATACCGGTAAGAACTATTTGCTCTTGGAGAATTAATCCAGACCTTTCAGCCAAATGAAAAGTTTTTCAGCTCAATATTTTCTTTCATTAGTCGTATTGGAAATTTTTTTTAATGATTTCTAAGTAAAGGCTAAAAAAAAACGAACTGAAATAATTTTTTTTTTCAAATTTTTTCAAATTTTATTTTCCCACATGAAATATTACTGCCAAGTGCAGGAGATGGATTACTTTCTAATGATTCATCTATTGAAGCTAAGCACAGAAAAAAAGTTTTAAAAAATCGAGTTCCAATCATTTTGTTCATCTCGTCGTGGCAAATGGAAATCAGGCTAAAAAGATCTCTTTAACAAAGAAAAAAGAAAGGAAAAGTCACCCCAAACGTGCTATCTCTTGCGTCTTTTTATGAAGTGACAATTACGCAGCGAGAAACAGCTTGTGTCATCTCTGAGGAATCGTTTTCAGCAACATCAGCTTCATTTGCACTAACTTCCATAAATCAAAACGGGCTGATTTTAATTAGGACCCTTCATGTACACACATCTTCCTGTAAAGAAAAAAATACCTGAAAAATTAAAAGATAAAAATTTTACAATTAAGTTCTCCGAAAATTTATATCACGAAACTTTGAAATAAAATCATGTTGAACTTTTCGAAGAACCACAAGCTATTTTTTAAAAGAATATTTATATAAGCAAAATGGGCTGGTGAAATTGGTGGTTTAATTCCATTTAGCCAATGGGCGGCTTGCTCAAAGTTACTTACACAGAATAAAACTGATGGACTTTTTTATGGTTTTATTTAGGTGATAGCTCGAAGTCTTTTTTATTTCCATTTTTTATTATTTTTAAATAAATAAGTTTTCACATTTTAAAAATCTATTTGCTGCCACGGGGCGTCAAGAAAAACGTCTCTTTCGCGCCCAGGTGATTAGAGCAAATTTGAGGGCTCTTTTTGAGCATTTTTGACTAATATTGATTTAGTCATTATTGAGTATGTGTTTTGTCTAGTTGTTCGTGTTTTATACATGGTTTTAAATTTAAATTTTGAACATATAATGGCTATGTTATGTTAGCAAATTATTGAATAAAACAGTAATCAATTTGGATTCTTGCATTTAAGCCCATCAAAGACTTGAAGTGCAATCAACGCCTTGCTGGCAACAAAATTAGAAAATGCAATTAAAAAACCTATTCTAAGCCACTTGAAATAACAAAAAAGTAGAAACAATTATCAAATCAGATTTAATGAGAAATAAAATTAACAAAAGTGTAAACTACCATTAATATTCTATAAAAGAAGAATAATTACATACTTGTTTATCATTTAATTTTGTTTTAAAGCTACTGTGTACAAATGTTCGTAATACACGAGACTATAAATGCTGGAAGTTGTAGGAGATCTCACTGCTCGTTAAGATTTGTAAAAGTTTCAAAAGCTGTCTCCAGAGGGATTATTGTAGAATAAGTTACTATAATGACTGCAAAGGCTATTTAAAATGGATTTTTGCATATATTAAGATATCCAATCTAATTTTCAGGTTACGGTAAGGCATTCCTAGCTTAGTTTCTTGATTGACGTGTGTGGTGTAATGTGAAGCGACTGTAACGACTTGCAGTTTCCAAGCTGCTGGTCACGGCAAGCAATCAATGTGAACATTGAAGTGCAAGAGATGCCACACAAGTGACTGGAACACTGCCAGCTATCGTATGAAATTGAGAAAAGGTTGGGAAAACCTTGGGTGTGTTACTTCAAAATTGAAGAAATTATCATAGAGACACATTGGCTATTGGGAATTGGTGGACTGGAAACTGTACCTTTTTCAAATTTATTGCCATAAAAATAATTTGCTGCCACATTTAGCCTGTTAATATTTTTTTTAATGAGAACACATTCTAAAGAATATATTTTAACAAGGTGTGAAATTGTTTTATCACAACACTCCCACAAAAGAAAAGAGAAATTTGTTATTATAATGACCTTTAAAACAATACTCATTATAATACATTACAATTTTTATTGCACTATTAACTAATTCATTGTGCCATTATATAACACTTGAAATTAATTAGCTTAAATAATTTATGGTTAAAAATATTAATGCAGCAAACGAATATGCTTATTAAAAAAAGATTTTCAGATTAAATGTTGTATGGGTTAATAAAATACAGGTTTTCCATAATTTGAGTGCAACTTGCCTCTTTAATTGACTGTAATGATAGGGGTTGATTAGGATTAGCAGCTTGATATATGCTAATAGTCACGTTACCTCATAAACAATTATTTTGACTTTATTTATCTGTAATTTGTAGATGAAGAAAACAAATGTCGAGTTCTGCCCTGCAATTTTCTATACTAGTCTGGTGTTATTTGATGTTCTATTTCTTGTTTGTTGGTTGTGGTTATTGCGTCCAATTGTCTGCAAAGTGTCATTATATGTTAACCAAAACAACCATAATATTTTGCATTTCAGGACTAGAATTGGGCGTTTTTTTTCCTTCTATAACTGCTAAATAAATTAGTTTTAAATCGAATATTTTATTTTTTTGGGGAATAAATTTTCTAAGTTTGTTTTTGTTGCTGAATCTGAAAGGCATAAAAGGATTTGTATTGATATACGTTTGGTATTGGTTGAGTTTAAAATTTTGTCAGGTTCGTTAAATGTCAAATAAGAAAAATTTTAAATTGTTTTTGCATTTGTGTAAGAATAAAATATCAAAATCGAGTCAATTCGTAAACCCAGCTGATTCCGTCGATCAATAAATCAATGATTAAACATGTAATGTGTTTGCCCACATGTGTGCGGTTTCTCAAAATGTTTTAAATTTCTCATAATCTAGCAAATCTGGCGGTTGTCGAGATTTATTTCATTGTTGCTATTGTACGAAGCATAAAACTCTTAAGGAAGAACCAAAAAATAAATAGACAACTAATATTTTGAATTTTTAATTAATTTTTCATTTTCGTCGCTGGTACTGCTTATTTAGACAATTTAGAAAAATTTAGACAGTTTGGAAGACCAGAAACTACAGCTTAAAGTAAACCAATGACACGAGGAACAAACATAACGGCTGTTCAGTTTTCAGCTACAACTGGGAACTTTATTTTCACTGATACGCAATGGGCAGATTGGAAACATCCAGTTCACAGGTGATAACATCTTTTGAATGTCATCTGGTTACACCTGTGCTATGTGCGTTTTCCATTTTAATGGATTTGTCGAACTTCCAAACACGTGTTCCATGCTATACAGTACTTCAGTTCAGTTCCAAATGATTGATTATATGGCTGGAAATCAAAGATAGCTACCAAAACATTGCACCATCCAATTAAAGCTTGAACAAACTTAAAAGTTGAAACGACATACAGCAGGTCTTTTTATTGTTAGTTTTAATTTTTTAATGCAGGTACCCGTATATTATTTTACTCATAAAGCAAAGAGCCACATTTTAAGTTTGTTAATTTGTTATTATCATTGAAAATATTAAAAAGACACATTGAAAAGTCCAGTTTTTTTTTCTATTAAATATATTGAAGCCGCAATATATTCCTTTAATTCAAAGTGTGACAGTAGTGCTCCTAAGTTGAGGAGGTATTGATTTTGAGACGAGAACTTTCTTTCTTCGTCTTTCACTTCCAATGCTGTAGGATACGATTACGTTGTGCATGTCTGGCATATCTGATAAGGTTTTTCTGCTGATTTTGGCTCAGGAGTGTCATCTTTTCATCTCTTGTGTAGAAAGTAAAGAATTCTATCTCACAAGTTTACTTCCAACGTACTTTTGTGTGACAAAGGCTTTTTTTCCTGTGTTTGACTTCTAATTTCATATATTATCTTTTCAAAAAAAATTGAACTGTGCTAGGCCTACAAATATAAATTTACGACCAACGCTTCAAAAGTTTATGTACTTTGATGGCCTATTCGCTTGTATTATTGTTGACATTTACATCAGAATGAAGAGTTTTCATTGAATCAAGCTTTTTATAAAATGACATTAAAAGATAGATTGAACTATCAGTTTGTTATTTTTCAATTCAAAAGCAAATATGAAACTTTTATCTAAATTTTTGTTTCTGAAGCTTTTACCAACAACCCTCCAGCTCAAACCCAATTGACATTTTCTGTTGTTTCGGCACTGTGTAGACCGGACAGCTGTCAAGAACAAACATAGACATTTTTTTCCAAGTCACACGAACACAAATTATGCCTTAAGACTGGAAAAAGATCATTTTGAAGAAAAAAGCCATTAAATAATTAAAAACATTTAGGTTCATTAAAAATTCAATAATATTGAATAAAACAGGCAAAAAGTAAGCAAAATGTTTGGCAATTGCAAAGGAAGATTCTTTTCTAATTTCCTATTTTGCAGAAATTTTGCAGAAATTCAGTGCGTCTTCAGGGCGACTTGCTGTAGACTGGACCAACTTAACTTACATAGATAAGTTATAATGATGTTCCGATAGTTACTATACTAAACTAGCAGAAGACTGTAGAATTTCCACATAATAATGGTAAATAGTGACACATTAATGTAAGTTTATTCTTTTCTTTTGCTATCTATCCGTAGTTCATTCTTAATGCTTAAGCCTCTTTCAGTTCTTTTTATGCTCTTTTGTAGGATTTTTCCTATCCAGTATTAGTTAAATATCCCGTTTGCATTGTTGATGCATTGCAGCCGAGCTTTTCCAGCAGCATAAGGGGTTCTGCATTGTTGGAAGTGTATTGTTCGAACATTGCTGGTGAGTCATTTGCAGCGTGAGGGGTTTTCCATGCGTTGTGACTGGTCCTCACGGTCAGGTGATCGGCAAGAACCAATCAAATTGCCCAAGTGTAACACACACACACAGACACCTGGCTTTAGTATACAAAAATAAAAATAAATCGAGGTAAAACGTTGTATACTACTGTTTAGAATGTTTAGATGCAAAAAAATTAAACATTGTAGCTGTATACGTAAATACATTTTCTAGGCAAAAATTGCATCTCTTGGATGCAAATGAGCACCTTAAAGTAGTTTTCAACTTGGCACCTTTTTTTTTTGTTAGAGAAAGTACTGAAGCTTCTACACTATTACCCTTCATGCTGAATTGATTGCTGTTTTAATGCTACATCGTACTTCACCTATCTAGTAGAAAAAACCATGCCAAGCAGTATAGTGGTTCTGCCTCATACACTTTCATCACTCATGTTGACACCAAACTAAAAACATCCTAGATCTTTAATTGCATTTTTTGGTTCCATAAAAACAATATTAATTGTAATACTTTAGATTTTGTTTGTTTCCTTGGAATTTATTTATTATGGGAGACTCCATGTCTCTATAGCACTTTTTACAACTTTATTGACCGTTAACATTGTACATGCTTGACCCAAAATAAAGTATACGTGCTAGCTTCATTTACTCAGTATTTATTTACCTCCTTTTATTAACCGTAGGTATTTAAGAGAGGGAGCACTGAAAATAATAGCCACTGAAGTGTTATGATTGCGCTACACCGTTCCAGATAAATCTCCATTTCCGCTTTTATTTCTTATTATAGACTAATGCTCACGGAAACGAGAAAACTGTTCTCTTATTAATGTACAGTGAACCTATACTGCAATGTGACCCAATGGAGCCATTCAGAGAAAATTCATTTTCTTTCACTGCCGAAAGAAAGAAATTTTTTTCATTCCGAAATTGTGGGTGATAATTATATTATTTCTAGCGAATGTTTAAATGTTTTGTGTTATCTATATTAATCAATATCATTTTGCATACCGTTAAAAATAACTTTAATTATAAAATTAAAAAGAGTGTTATTACGTAATTGACGTGTTTGCGTTTGTCGAGTGATAAATTTGATATTTTTTTTGGTTTTATGTGCTGAGAAAAAAATTATAGAAAACATTTATTTCCCTGATGGGTGAAACCGAAGACTTTGCCAGAAATTCATCCCTCTAATCTAACCATATACATTTTTACTTGCAGTTTGTTCCACTCCTATTTTTTTGAAACAGAAATAGGAAATCTCGTGAAATCAAGACAAATGTATCAGAAGAGTGCTTTTTCTTCTTCTCTCTCACACATTCTTTTTTTGTTTGTTGCTGGAGATATCTTCTTGGCTGCAAAATAGGAACAGTTTAAGGAAATCATTTGGAATTCGAGTGCGCGCTAAAAGAAGACACATTTCTTTTGAATGTCTAGCATTTTCTTTGCAATCTGTTTGCAGATCTGACTGCCACTTGAGCAATGTACGTTGTCGTTGCCCCCATAAAAAGATTCATGAATTGGAAACAAACAGTTTAATCAATCTAAATTACATTACTACTGATTATTGACACAAGCTTAAGTAATATTAATCGTTCTGGTTACTGCTGCTTTAATAAAACGAATGCTTTGCTTAAAGTATTAGTTTTGACTTCAATCGCAGACCATTTAATATTTGTGCAAAAGATATAAAGAAAGTTTTAACAACGTCTATCGCCAGAAGTAAATCTTTAACTTTAACAACTTTAATTCACATATTATAGCTATTTCAATTCTCAGATTTTCATTTATGAATACGAGAGATAAGATAAACTTTGCTCATGCGAGGTCATTACTGTATAAAAGTCCCACAGGGTTAATGCTTGGAGCACTTTTATTAGTTATTGAGGTTACTAAATCAAATTAAAGTACATGCGTATATACGGTAAGTCTAAAAAATTAGTTTAACTTTTTTCCAACAAACTTATAATACCAAAAATGTACAACTTAAAATGAAATATGATCAAATGGTGGGTATCACTTGCATGTAATGCCTATAATGTGAGAAAAAAAGCTTTCAGAGAAATTCCACACTCATATTAAAGGCATTTTACTTCATAAAAACCTTAAAGAAGGGGATAAAAAAGGTGTAAAGTTGTTTTGCGTCAAACGCCTATTTTGTAATTCATATTTCCCTATACTAAAGAACTGTGTTTACACCACACGACGATGCAATTTTATGGCTCAAAAAGCATTTCAATTCCATCATTTCACGTTAAGCTGCGCGAAAACCAGATGGCATTTTATAAAAATAAAAAACAAACAACCAAACAAACAACTTTATTGTATTTATCTGTGCCTTATGCCATATCGCATCGTATCAATACTTGTATCCTGTACATAAGCTTACTCACACAAACACAGCACGTGATGTTTGTTTAAATAGCGAGCAAAATTAGGTATCCAATTAAAATTAGTCGTAACTTGAGAATATGCAATAGGTTTTCATATTTTTAAGACAGTTTATTAATTATTAAAAAAAGAAACATCAAAATGTAAAGAAGCTAAACAAGCACGCAGCACTGCACTACTCTAGGGTAGGAAGGTTTAAGCCAGTTCACATGATCGATAGGCAAAGCCTATCTTCAGCCTGTTTACAGCCAAGCCTATTTACCCCATGCATCAGAAAAAACCGTTGTAGGTTTCTATTGAAGTTTCCTATTTTTAATTTGAGAAATAGAATGTTGATTCTGTTGTTTAAATATTGTCCGCGAAAAGACGTAGAAAATATACATATATCTTGAATTTGTAAGCTAATTTGCGCGCACCAAGGACAAACACTACTCCAATCTACCACAAGTCCAGAAATGGCAAAGAACCCCCTGGTTTAAAGATTGAGTACGTACTCTGTTTGCGGCTGGGGTTGCACTTTGCTTGACCCTAGTGTACGATTTCGTGCTTGCACCGTTTGTACACGCGCGATTCCTTTATGTCTTTTAGTTCGCAGTGCATGGATTATGGGTAAAGAATGAAATTAAAGGTGAAATGTTGAATGCTTTAGCTAATGACTTTTTGTTAAAACTAATGACAAAATATATAGACGTATACAGTTTTAGTCTAGAGACCAATTAACTCTGGAGTTTTCCTCCATCTTTTTAAATTTGTTTATTCTATTTGCCCAGACACTCCAGTTGAATATCCACAGTACAACACGAAACAATTTCATCTCTTCGCACACTATCTCTGATTAAATTTAGTAAAATCTCATTTTGCGTTTCCAAATGTGGTCTATACTGTCCTCCAAAATCTATTTCAGAATTTAAATATAATCTAGAACGCCATTATTGAAATATTGACTTCGTCTTTTGAATTTATCAATATAAGAAGTAATTTATTTCTCTTTTAATTTAATATACAGTAATTTAAAAATCTATTTTAATAATGTGTTCTGTGTCTGTATTGTGGACAAATGTTTTATGCTGATTATAAAATATTTTTTTAGTATGAAAACTTAAAGCATACAGTAGGTATAGATAATTGTAGATATTCAGTAGATATGAGTGTCAGTACTGCTATGTGTAGAATAATTGAGCGCTAATGATTACAACAATTGGCACTTTACACAATACATCTTCATTTGGCTCTGCTTTGATTAGACAAGCGTGGTTAATTTTTTATGTCCATCAGTTGATACAAAGCACTTGAGATAGGGTAATTTATTAGAATTTGGTAAAATGTACTTGTCATTTGTCAATTCAGTTCTTAGTAGTAGCAACAGCTAATTAATGATTTAAGGAATCCTTGAAATAAGGAAATAAACACATGGAATTACAATTATAATTTAGAAACAGAAATTATAAGTAATATGTCCACTAAGTACATCAAAGCATTTTATCAGTAAAGTAAAAGCTTTTAGTTTTAATAACTTGTGAAAGTTTCAATTACTTTACCGTGCACGTGTATTAATTATGATGGTAAATAAGTAGAATTTCAATTCCAATGCATCAAAGTTTCATTAGATTTAAGTACTTTTTAAGATTCATTTATGCTAGCTAGAACAATATTCACATTTGTTTCACAATGAAAAAAAAATCCCTAATGTGAAAGTTTATTCAATTTTTAAAGAAAAATCGAAAATTAAAGAAGGAACATCAAACGCAGTTGATTTGATTAGGTTGTTACCGCCAAATCGTCGCATGAGTGCATGACTTCATATATATTTTTAACATCAGCTTTAATTAATTAATTAATTCGTGACCAGGAAAGCAAAACAAATTCTCATTACCCTCTTTTTAAAAAAAATATAATTTATACACAAAAATAAAGACATTTCGAGTGTGAAGAGTAGAAATAGGATTTAAATTTCCTGAAGTTTTCCACTTCACCGTCAATCACTCAAATTGGATGGAATAGAATAAGATTAAAACCATCATTGAAATTCTCATGTCTTTGGTTTTTGACCTTAAACACGTTCTAATTCTTTCTCCTGATCAACTTCTCAATCTCCTCACTTCCTTTTAACTCAATAAAAGCATGGACTTTCTGCCAGATGTGACATCATTTACTTTTGACCTTAGCATCCCTTTCAACTGCGAATCTCACTTTCTTCCTTCCTATTGAGACGAACAGCTGGAAAAATCTATCTCTGCAATTTAATTCTTTTTAAGTAATTTCTAAGCGATTAAATTTGAAAGAAAAAAAATCAATAATGTAAAGCTAAAGGTAATACCGACTTAGTGCTGGGAGTTTTGAGTATGAAAAAATATGAATCTTTTATTTAAAAAAAATCTTTTGTACAAAAAAGGTAACTTTCTAAGTAAGAGTCCAAAAGTTGTGAACTCAGTTCAACTTCCATTTCCGTTTTTCGGCTGACATTGCAGCAGCCATCTTTCACTCAGTTCGCAACTTTTAACAAAAGGTGACGGGCAATAGTTAAAAAAGAGTTTGAACTGCACACTCAGCTAAAAAAAAGTCCCAAAAAATAATTAAATATTAAAAAAAAAAGAAAAAAATAATAATCAGCATATTGAATACGTTTCCACTTGATCGATTGATCGAAGAAAAAGGTTTCTAACCATATCAGAAAACTTCTATAACCAAATAAAAATCGAATTTTCCATCTCATAAAGAGCATGATATAAAAAAAAAACCCGATAACTCTTAATTCGCAGAATAGCCAATAAGCAATAACTCGGATCTGTAGTGCCTCAGCCTTCTGTTATTGACGTTCCTTCAAGTGACCATTTATTACATATTCCTCAATACATTCCAATACTAAAAGGAAAAAAAAAGGCAGCAGTATTTATTGGCACGTCTATTTTTATAGCGCTACTTTACTGCTTTTGTTATTCTAACAATTGCCGTTGAAAACAAAATTTCGATGTATAAAAAATAAAAATCAATTTTTAAAATGCATTTTGAAAACTAGTTTTTATTCTATTTGAAAATAATATATGCTATGCAAAGCATACAAATCGATTTTTATTATTGATTTGACCCCTTACAACTACACTTGTGGAATAAAAAGTTGTTGAATTGCAAATTGACTAGCGAATACGCACGCTGTGAAAGCTACGTAATGGCGAGCAACCAGCAGATGTGTCAAAAATGACTTCAGAGCATATATCTTCACATCAGTATTTTGGGTTTCAGAGCTAATAGATTTGTGAATAAAATCTAAAACGTGCCATCCAAATAGCAATTGGTCGTTAGTTTTCTTCAGGTTATTACTCAATCAATAAAGGATAGATGAATGTGTCTGTGAAGTGAACTGCAATTTGCTGAAAGTAAGCTGCATGAAGTTAAACAATTTCCCCATATAGTTCACATACCGTAAGTAAATTTATCTGAAAGCAACTGGCCATAGCTGAATGTACAGTACTCAGAATGCAGTTGACAATATGCTCTGTGTTTAGCTGAGTAGCTTAACTTTTCTGATATTCAGCACTAAATATAACTGGATTTGCCTGAATGTAGCTAAGAATTTGTACTGACACAAAAAATTGTTTGAGATGGGGTATAAGAACTCACTTCGGTGCGCTACGGTCGCCAATAAAAGTGAATTGAACAAATGTCCGACAAAACGGCGCTAGGACTGAAAAATTTTTTAACTCTTAAGTCGTCCAGTTTGCAATTTACTACTCCAATTTCCTCCGCATTTTTTACTCTACATATTTTCTCATTTTTTTTCCTCACTTACTAAGCTAAATTTTGTGGATTGTGATGACATTTTAAAGTTTAAACCAAAAGGATGAAATATTTAGGCTACTTTAAGCAAACGATGAAAATACAGCCTACTTTTCTTAAAATTTTCTAATTATATAGTTATAACGCAAATAAATTTAATGTCTGAAGCTGTCGAGCGTAATTAAAACTTAATCTTGTTCACAACTAGAGCAATTTTTAATGCGATACCGGTACTCCTAATCTTAACTTATTATTAAAGAAGATTTGGACTGGAATATTAAATGTTTTTAATGTACTGCACGTGATATTTATTTATTAACCCTCATAATTTTTGGAATTTGTTTCTATTTTTCTTTTCTTTAAGAATTTTAAAGTAATATTGCAGAAAAGTTTAACATTCCATAAACCACAATATAATCCCATATTAAAGAAATATATTTTACATTACTCGGTAATGGAACAGCATTAGGCAACATATAGAAATTCTGGCTTTGCGAAATTTTAATTCACTAGGTTACATCTGACACCCAACGGTACATGCAAGAAATACAACGTTGAATATTATTTAGGTGATATTGATTTGAAGCTTTAAACATTTTCTTTGGAAAGAATGCTAACAAATAATATTAAACCGTCGTTGATGAATAATGTATTATCGAGACGGTATTCTGGGTATTATATATACAGTACAAAAAAACCCATAAGTGTAATAAAATATGCATCTTAAAGTCGGTATTAACATTTATATTCTTATAATATGTAAAGATACGATTAAAGTGTAATATTTTTACGTTGCTTCCCACACAGTCAATTGCATACATTATATAAAAGACTCTTAAATTAATTTCTGCAAACTGATTAAATTCATAAATTTGTCTTCCAACAATTTTACATAATTCTGTTGATATCACCATAAAAACAAAGTCCTATCTTTTTATATCCTCTTTTAACCTTAATTATACTTCAGCCAAAACTTCTCAGCTTTATGAATTGAATTATTTTTCGCCTGCTGCTTACCATGACCTTTGAGTAGCCCTTGTTGATATAACCACACTAGTGTGTGTTGTGCAGACAAAATTGACATAAGCCACAAAAGAGTCCAAAGGTTAGGGAAGCACACTGAGCATTATCAAATTTTTTTACGACATTTTAATTAAATTAGAATTCAAACCGAACTAGCTTAGAAAACCAAATCTACCAAACACCCAAACAATCTTCAACATTTTTTTAAATTTTTTTATTAAACAAAAAAATTTATGTACATTTTTTTCTTAGACTTTACGATAAAAAATATAGCAAACAAAGCATTTAGCATAAATCACCCACCACCCAACATATCCTTAATTCATTATGGTTGAAATCATCTTTTATTGAGGCAAAAGGAAGAGCCGAGGCAAATATCGATTTCTTTCCACTCTTTTCACCATCCACCACCAGAGGGGGCGAGGTGCTGAACCGCGCAAACCCAGTCTTTTCTCCACTCAAAGCAGAGCAACCTGCGCCATTAGTTACTTGAAGACGTCGGATTGAAGCGTACGACAGGTGAGTGGCGGACTATTTCCCAAGCCAGCGACCTAGTCATTCGGCACTTAAATCGTGAGCAGCGAAACGTCAGCTCTCTCTTCCCCCTGCACCACGGAGAAGCTCGGACTGCAGCGAAGCTGGCATGACGATTTTTTTCTCCCCATGAGTAGAACTGCTCAGCCCATCATGGGATCAAATGTCGAAAAATTAAGCACTTGGAGGAAAATTTATCTTCAGGAAAACATGGATAGAATCGTGAAGTTGTAGCTACACTCATATTGATGATGATATGAAGAGTTGTGCCACACAATCAACAGAAATATGGATCGTTGGGCAAATCTGGGTTTAATTTTGTCCTGTTTAGGTGAGTGGAATTTAATTAACTTATCCCAATTCTTTTCTCCTCGAAAAAGAGGATGTGAGGATCTTTTTTTTGCTTCATTTTTTCCTCTTCAGTTGAAACATGGGGAAATGATAATGTAATTGAATGAAACTTTGTAACACTTTTAAATATTAATGTCTTGTGCAATGTTAATATATTTTAATCACATACAAAGTTAGTTCCATTATTGAAATGAAGTGAAAATGTATGATTAAAAGAAGGGAAACGACTCTGAATGCTAAAAACTGTCCCGGAATTTGATTTTCAATATGGAAATGAAGTTTGAAAAGAAAACAAAAACATGAGCGTTTAAAATTCGGTTCACTTTGTTCCCCTGTTTTCGCCAACCATTACGAAATAAAATGTTAATTTGCTTGATTTGATGCTATGTATGATGAGGAATAAGAAATTTTGCCTCAAAGTGATGAGTTAAGATAGAAATCTTATGTGCAAACCATTTAAATTAATTGAAATCAGAAATATGCATTAATATTTAAAACCAACTTATAAATATTTGTTTATAAGAGTAATTTCTTTTGCCACCACATAAAAGACATTTTGGTGAAAGTATCTATTAGTTTACGATTTCATTTGCAGCCAACATAGGAATTCATTTGAAACCCAATTATTTTCTACTCTTTTCCAATTTGTTCCACATCCAATCGAATAGCGACAAGAAAAAGCAGATTGAATTGAAACTTCATTCTCTTTGGCTACAATCGAATTTTAGTGCGGCGAAAGATGCTGACGAAGGTGATTTCAAATCATTTTGAAAAATCCGAAACGATTTTTATTAAAATTCTATCTCGCTTAATGTTGTGTTTGTGATGGATCAATTTGTTGGTTGATTCATTGTTTATACGCGAAATAAATTAACAAAATTGAAGTAAAATGTTTTGCATTTACAATTTCGGACGTGGCATTAAGAGCTTTGCGTTTTACAATGTGGATCAGGTGTGTATTTTCCATGTTGCTAACCCGATTGTATAAATTATGATGGATTAATGTTACTGAGCATTTGGATGTGCATTATTCAAACAGATAAAAATGCACGGTTCGCATTTCGCACCAAGTGGTAACGAGTGAAACTAATTTTCATTATTTATGTCTGCTGGATTAAAAAATGCCAGCACGTGCGCTTCGTACTGGTTGTTGTGCTGCCCCTGAGACTTTCCTGCACTTCATTACGAAAAAACATTTAATATAAATTCTTTAGGAGAAATCAGCAACTGTTTTGTATTTCGCATTACGAAGCAGTTGACAAAACCAATTTGCATTTCCCAAAAGTGTTTACAAATTTTGTCAAATTAATGTTGAGGGGGGAAAAAATGGAAAAAAAAATTAATGGCTCAACAGCTAAGTAACGAGGGCAAGTCATAGTTTTATGCCAATAATAGTCACAGTTTGTTGTTAAATGATGCCATTTGTGGATTTGCAAATAACTGTTTCCATTTAGCATGTTGAGGTGAATAAATTTTCTAGGATTCGCAACATTTTAGCGTCCACCAACGTAAATTTCAACAAACAACATCACTGTCCAATATATTATGCCATCTGCGCAAGCGCAACTTAAGCCCAACCAGACCTTACATACGACAACAAAATAAACAAATTAGACAAATCAAAATTGAATGAAAATGAAAAGAAAAATTCACCAAGAAATGCAAATTTGTTAAAAGTTTAACCGTCTGCTTTTACTTTGTCAAGTTGATCGAGATTTGCGTTTTGTTTTAAGGAATAAAATGGACGTTTAAGTTTAATCAATCGCCTTAATTGCTTTAAATGACATGATTACGCTATTTAAACTAAGCGGAAAACTGCGTATTTGGAACTGGAAGTGTGAACTAAAGAAGTAAAACCCTGCTGCTGTTAGATTTATTGAAGTGGGAGTTTAAAAGGTTGATTTCTTCTTCTTTATTTGTAATGATGATAGCTGTCTTGTGACATCATCTAATGGGCGGTCCAATGTCACAGAAAGAAAGAAAGAAGTTACTTTAATTGAATCTGTCACTCTAGGCGCATTCAATAAAGAATTAACACAACAGCAGAATTAGCAGCTACCTTTTAACACCAGCTGACGTTCTTGATTGTAACGCATGATACAAGATAGCGTACGTATTAACACGAGATTATCGTGGCTGGAAACACGATGAAACTCGTGGCACGACTTTAAGACAACTCCAGAGGTCGTGCTATTTTTTGTCGTACTACAAGATTCTCGTGTTAAATCTCGTAACACGGCTTAACACGACCATGGTACGCTTTATTTTATTGTTATATTTGTCAGATATTTGATAAAAACGCGTTATTTGTCTTGCAAATCCGCCACAAATAACAAGTAGCATTGCCACTATTGATTCTCGTAATAAGTACTTGCAAAGAAACTACTAATGAAATCTCAAATTTCTTTCACAATTTTCTGGAATGCCTAGAAATCCACTTAAGTTCGACGGCAGCGGCAGAAATGAGAAAAAAGAAAAACTTAAAAGAAAAGAAAAAAAGAAAAAGCTTTTTGACTCTTTCGGGTCGTCAACACTTGTTGTTATGTACATTCCGCAGGAGAGTGATGAGGGATCCCTATTCTTGCTCGATTTGCAGCACGCAATAAGCTATTAACTGTCATCGTTAGAAAACGGTTAAGTTTTTATATATGTTAACATCCACTGGCAATTTTTGGCGAGTTTTGGCTTGCTAAAGCGCACCCAACATTTAAAAAAATGAAGCACGAAGCCCTCGTAAAAACACGTTTCGGTGTGTTTCTATTACTGAATGACCAAATTCACCTATAGGGCTTGAAATGAAAAAAAGTTTTTGTTATAAAATCGATTTTATTGTCATTTAGTTTTTTTCTCTCTTTTAGTCCTAGCTTGTTTGGAGCAGTAAAACTCGTTTATCATTAGACGTGAGGTTAGAATTCCATACAAGTTAAATGTGGTTTCTTTGATCATTGTGGCTTGTCAATCTACCACAATGACACCTGCTTAAAGCTTAAAGTAACGAAAGGAAAAGGCAAAAGCAAACGGAACATTTTATATCCTTTTTGAGTTTAATTAAAAGCCAAAAATTAAATATTTTGTGAATATTTCAAAGAAAACTTTAGCCCTAAGGGAAAAAGCAGTTTGGCGTAAATTTCAAATGAAAAACGACTTTAATTCTTTTGGGGATCGTGCACGATGCTCAACGACTGAAATCCTTACCTCCCTGGAGATATAAAAGACAATATCAAAACCAAAATGAGATTACATTACAGGGGAATAGGGAAACATTTTAAAGTTAAATAAGCACAGGGTGAAAAAGAAAAGGAGAAAGTGTGACATAAAAAAAAAACTTTTTCAAACCCACAATTGAGTAAAAGATCTTGTTACACAAGCTAAAGTTAATTAAGTCTGTTGTTATTTTTTTTCTGAGTAAATCAGGGCATTTGGGCAGCGTCATCTTACATTTTGCTTTTTGTCACATAGTAAACAGTAATGGCCAAGACTGCACTTGTTATGGTTGATTGCATTTAAAGTAATTACAGTGTATGGCTTGAAATTGAAAGAATAATGGGCACAGCTTTGATGTATGGAATTTGTAACATTAAAGTGGATGCTAATAGGGCTATCTGGACTTTGTATAGAAATTGTTTTTTTTTCCTAGCGCTGTGCTGCTTCATAAATTTAAACTATGTTATTTTTTTTACAACAGATTTAATTACAAGACAACAAATTATTACATTTAAAAAAAAAATAGAAATATTTAATATCTAAAATGGCATTTTTTTTTTTAGCAGTGAAATGCATTTTCAAGCAGAAAAAATGCATTTGCAAACAGAAAAATGCATTTTGAGGTGGAAAAATTGCATTTTGGGGTGAAAAAATTGCATTTTGAGATGAAAAAATTGCATTTTGAGGTGGAAAAAAATCCATTTTTGGAAAAAAAATGCTTTTTCGCATTTTTATGTAAACAGATGCATTGTGTACGTGTACTAGAGGGGCCTTTAGAATCGGGGGCAATATCCCCTTAATCCGGCCCTGACGGGTGGACCCCTCAACCGCCTGGGCCCTCCGCAACGCAGAGTTCTGCGCACAGTATTTCCGCCACTGTTAAACCCGAGTACACGTCAGCTGTCGTCCTTGGTGAAATGAAACCATTGGATCCAAACAACGTCATGCGCAGAACGACCAAAAAATGTTCATTTTTTTTGCCGTGCCGGCATAGCTTCAGCTGACGGGTCCAGGGTTTCAATTTAATCAACTTGAGTAAGTTGACATCGGTTGACATTATCTTTGATTAGACTTCGGCCGATACATTACAATTTTTTGACACTGGTTCTGATATTTTTTTCTTGGTTAATGTCAATCTTTCTGTTTGAAACATTGACGTGTGGGGAAAAACTCATTTGATTAATACTTGGAATTTATTTTCGGCATTGGCCGATATTCACCTGCCAATAATCGGTTTCTGGTAAACTGTCTATTTTGCATTTTACGCAGGTGGCGTTGATCTAAGCGACATTGATTTGACGTCACGAGGGCACAGATAACCGAATACATGTTTATTTACCAACAAAAATCTATTCTTGATGTTACTACTAATATATTTTCTCAGTTAATGCTAGAATGTTTGGGAAAATGGAATGATGCTGTTGTTTGCAGATAAGTGTCCACAAACTCAGATATTCACATCAATATGAAACGAAAAGTTCCAAGGGTTTACATTTTCTTATTGGAATAGTTGGCATATTTGAAATTAAAATGCAGATAAGCTTCAGGGTACCATCAATATCAAACTGTTGTGAAATATGTAGAAAATGTGAAAATGCTAAATTCCAAATTTGGAACTATTGTGTAGTTTAAAATTGCAGTTTTCTCTACAATACAATTATTACTGTTGATGTGTTTTTTTCCACCTCAGCAACTGCCATTTATAAAAAAAAACAATTATTGTTGTACAGTATTAAAGCTTTTGTGCTTTGCTGAATCTAAACTATAGCTCAGTGTAACCTAAATTCTCTTCTAAATGTCATATAGGAGGTTTTAAAAGTTACAAGTATTGAACAAGCATTACTATTTACCACATGCTACAATAGAGTACAATGAAGTGAAGCCTTTGGGAATTATTTTCATGGTTTCCGGTCTCTGTAAAACGCTAATGCTGCTGACTAATTAACACTTGTCCACTGGCATTCTAAAGAGGATGTACAGTGTGAATAAACACACAATGGGGATTTTGCAAACTTACACATTTACAACTTGGACGAATTAACTTCAAATTTCAATGTTAAAGACTATGGAGCACAAAAATATATTCTTTTACATACTATTAGTACATTTATTTAATGGTTCAAAAAGTTCCTGTGGTAATTTTTCTTTTTCTTTATGAATTGAGTTTGAAAGCTTCGGGTATCTATTTTGTGAATATAAATTGTCGCATTTTACCCAAGAAAAAAAATTGCTATACATGAATTATGAGGCTTATCAATCATCTAAAGCAATTTATTATTTTTGAAAATGTTATTCTAAAACTAGACACGAAGACAAAAAAGAAAAATTTAAAATTGAAATAATCTTCAGGTGCATAGTTTGGTATAGAAAACTAAATTCTGGTTGAGTTATTAGGAGAGTTTTTCATTATAACTTGATGTACATTATTGACTTGGGTAGTGATTTGAATAAAATATCAATCAAGATGTCATTAAGTTTTTGCAGTGGAGTGTGGCATTTTAACGAGATACAATGGTGTTTTGATCTGTTTACTTTCCGCCTAATCGATACGACTCCATTAAAATGAAAGAAGTAGTAAATCAATACTGTAGTTAGCTGACAAAAATCTACTATCAGTCAATAACATGTAAATTCCTCGCATACATTTTTTTTTTTTTGATTTTTCATCAGCAAATGTTCGTACGACGTATAATAAAGGAATTTTTTTTGCCACATGATTCACAGTTGTTTGTCCGGACTGCTTAAAGATTTGTATTACGCCTCACGTAGTGTACGAAATGGTGCAATATAATGTCACTTTTATTGTCAACAAAATGCGCGTGGATGGCATTCTTGAGGCTTACGAAACGGGTTGCACAAACATCACAACTTTTGATTCATTTAAAAAAAATTTATTTTGTGAGGTTTCACATTTTTTTAAAAATTTTTTAAAATAGTCGCTCTATGACCCAAGCCCAAAATTCAATCATGAAGTACTGCATTAAATTTCCTGTTACTTCAAAGTTAAATAGACGTTAAATCTTATGACCATTAAAGGTCCTTGCACTGAATTATTTATGCTGTGTTGCAATTTTGACTTAGCTGTATATGAATTATAAATATCCTATGCACTAGAAACTCATTAGGTGCACTCAAAAGTTTTTTGTGTGCTGCTTTTAGTTTTTCTATAAACAAAGTGGTCAACAAAAACAGCCATACACCATCATTAAAAACACTAAAAAATCATATAAACAAAACTTTGAATGCGTCTATTAAAGATATATTTTAAATGACAAATGAAATATAACAGGTGTATTCCAAAATTCCCATTTTAGGGATTTTATTAAATTTTGATGCCGTTAAATTCAATAGCATAATTTTGCATTTACGAGATTCCAGGATTCTCAGAATAGTCACATAATCCAACCAAATGTTAAACGTAATGCAGAAAAAACTGTTTAAAATTCAAAGGACGAAATGAAAAATGGAAATATTAGGGTACAAACAACGACGCTTACACACTCACAAGTTTCACTGAATACTCTGGAGTTGTTTCTTTGCTTATTTAACCATTCTGGATTCACAAATACTTCAGCATAGTGCCAAGTATTTGAGCTGGGCCACTTACCAGTATCTTGATGCCAAATTACACATGCGCATCCCATTCTGCGCAGATGATTTCCTAATTTCAGTTGGTACTTAGCAGTATTAAGGCTAACATTAGGCCTAATAAGGCTAATAAGAACGTAAACAAACAACAGTATAGCTCATTAACAAAAGTAATTTACAGCATGGTACCAACATTTTATTGCGTTATTTTATTGCTTTATTTGCAGCCACCATGTTAAATGCGTGTGGAAATTGTGATGCGCAGTTTGACTTTGGCATTAATATACCGGGCGCGAACTGTAGATCGAGGGTGGCCGCCTTCATTTTGATTTGAGTTTGAGAAGTTTCAAAATTGCTTGCCAAAATCACAAAAACAACTTCTTACATGGTTTTGTGAGCTTGTTTTTGTAATTATGCACGGAATTGGTAGAACTGATATCATGTGATAAATCCAAAAGTACAAAATTGTTCAAATTACAAAATTGTTTCTATCAATGAAACCCCTATTGGACCCATTAGTATACAAGTCAGTACACGTTGAGACGGTTCAGCTTTATGCCATACCTTTTACGTAGTGGTGTAACAAGAGGGGGGGGGGGGGACGGCACATTTTTTGGGG